>JAURVB010001352.1:0-17939 GCA_033002965.1 Piper betle | reverse complement strand
AAAATATCACTATCATTGCTATTTTGACAACCATTAGAACCATGTTTTGTTACTGCTATCAAATGTGATGAATTATCTGTTTTTCTTTGCCTCTTTGGAAAAACTTGATTATCAGTATTTGGTGAAGGTCTCAATTTCCTATCTGAAAAATTTGCATCTGTACAGGACCTTTTCTCCGAAACTAGTTTAAGAAGATGTTCAATCATTTTCATTTTGGTCACACCAGTGTACTTCCTCTCCTTTCCCATCTCTGCACATAGAATTTCTAAAAGTTCCCGACGGCTCCATGATTGCAACAATTCTGGAGCACCTTGACAAGATTTTGACAGTTCGTACACAATTTCCCTCTTTCCTCCAAAGTTAGCTTACTGCACTTCAGTGGATCAAGCACAAATCCTGTAGGAAAGGTATGAAGATGAACATACATGAAATGTAAAACAAATCAAATAATAAAAAAATACAAATCCAAGGGCTGATTTATGTGCCCACAATGTTAAATAATAAAATACTCTTGCCAGCTGCCTACAGAAAACTTTTACCCAAAAAGTCAAGATAACTACATTAAGCATTTTACTCCATTTGTTTTGAAAACAGCCCAAGCGCAATTAGCTGCAAGTTGAAGAAATAGTCTCTCACAAAATGCACAGGGTGATGTTGTATATATTATATTTTAAACCTTTATGATCCAACCCATTCCTGGCAAGTGTCGAGGAAACAGCTTCTTGCAAGCTCTAGGCTTCGGCAAATTTTAGACCTTGAACATGCAGGGGAGCCTCTGTGCACGAAGGGCTGCCCTTTTATAATTGCACACAGTATAATAATAATCGGACATGCACTAAGGGAATAAAAATGACTAATTTACCCAACGTAAGTATTCATGGATAAAATAGAAAAACGGTAAAGATAATAATACACAACGGACAAAATATTGGCACTGTACTAATTAGATTTTTTCCTTTCCAAATTCACTGTACCCATTAAATTACATCGTTTCATGTTCTTTCCAATAAATTTGAGCCAAAAGCCCATTCCCATTCAGAAATTTTCGGTCACGCCACTCCAGCTACACCCCTAGAGATGCCCGGGATACTTTAAGCTTCACAAGTGAAATACCTTTTATAGTAGATTAAAAATAGGAAAATTAATCAATCAAAATACAAGAAAAATAATAAATAATAATAATAAAAATACCTCATACAGAAGGTCACGAATTTGAATCTCCCTAACCTAAACTTCTAAAATAAAAATAATAAAAATAACATTCAAGGTTACGAGTTCAAATCTTAAAATAATAAAAACAACTTCTAACTTCCGTTTAACAAGAGTCCACTCCAATTGTTTTGAAAAAATATAATAAAAAATTAAATAATTATAATTCATCTCTTCGTTCAAATAAGATATATTTTTAAAATAAATTATAATTTATATTTAAAATATTAAATTATTTAATAAAAATTTATATACAAAATTAAAATTTGTCCGAGATAGATCGCACAAAATCTTACCTCATTTTTATAAAAATGTATCCCACTCGTTAAGCCTAAAGTATACGGGCATGTGCAAGGCGCAGCTTGTGCAGCGTGGCCAAAAAATTCTAATTCCCCCGATTGCATGTTTCCTACTTTTGACTTTATAAAACCACTTATTACAATATTCCACCCCTAAAAAATAAATTATGACGAGAAGCGAGAAAGGACGGAGCATTTTCGTCCAAATTCAATGCCTTGACAATTTCGATTAACATAAATGATGTAGATGAACAGAAGGCCAGAAGCAAACAAGCAACAAGCTTCAAACAACACCTAAATTGAACGAGGATATCAGATCTTCCCATCGGAGCAAACCAAATTCTAACAGAGCCCACTGAAAACCAAGCGTCAACGGATGTCAGACCCAGCAATCAATCTCCTTGTTAGCTAATAAAAAGGATAAGCATCCGGCAAACAAAACAGTCCACCCGACACAACCTTCAATCCCATATCCCACAGAAGCAACAAAAGCGAGAGAGAGTCCCACCTGCAAAAGGAGACCCCATGGCTGCAGACCTGGGAGAACAATCCACATTACCACCAAGAACACGCCTTTTCGCCGCCTGCAACAAAACAACAAAGCATCAAACCAGGGGCGGGCACATACACCCAGGGAACCACCGATACACACCAAGTGTTTACGAGGTACGAAGGAGGCAAAAGAGAAACGAAAAGCTGCGTACCGGAAAATGAAACTCCCATGTCTGTTACTGCAAGGACGTCCATGGAACTCACTCGGTGCTCGAAGCAACCGGCGACACAAAAGGCGGCGACTTTATCCAAGAGTCGGAGCCGGCGACGTGATTTCCGGCGGCACCGGCGGCGAGGCGACGACGGAGGAGAGAGACAGAGGGAGAAGGTGGGTATGGATTTTCGGGTAATAAAAATGCGGGAATCGCCATGCTGGGCCAATGCTGTCACACATTGACGTCATCATCAACCATTTTTTGTTTTTTGTTATGTTTTTAGTAAAAATTACCAGCAACTGAAGAAAAGTATTAGGAGGAATTAACTGCCAAAAAAATTAAAATAATATATTTTGTTCATTTTCTTTCTACTTTTTTTAAAAATTTGTTTTCTACTTAAGATTCAATGGAATTGAATAAAATTATCATGGAATATAAAATGGTATAAATAATTTTTTTCCCTATAAAAACTTTAGATACTAACGAGCAAATGGAGAGAGACTCACCCAAAATCATGAATTTTTGTCAGCTAATTATATTGAAAGATGAAACAAGTAATAAAATGTTTATAATCACAGTAGAGTGTTAATTATTCGGATTCATGAATCATGATTAATTAAGTATATCAGGAGTTTTAATCGATAGTTTGGTGTAAAAACCATATTGAGTAGACATGACACTAAATGGAATTATCTCGTTGAATTGAAATAAAGTTTTAAAATTATTATTATTAGAAAATAAAAATATGGTCACAGGGCTATTTTCACCAGCATGATAATTTACGAGTTAGAGCATGTTTATGCATGTAACTCCGTCAATGTTTATACATGGACGTCAAATTTCTCAGGCCCTACTAAAAGATGATAATTGGCATCAAAATAGATATTCAGTTACCGATAATTGAATAAATTATTTCAAAGTTTATATATGTTGTCTATGACGAATTTTCACTTAATAGAAGAAGAAAGAACTGCTCCAATATATCACGAGTCTTTAAGAAGGTTATTGAACTATTTAACTTCAAAATGTACGACCAGGGCATTATAAATTAGTGAGGGCGATTGGGAAGGTTTTCTAATTACCATATTCTAAGACGATAAAGATATTAAAAAAAGAGTGGTTGCATGCCATCTTCCATTTCATCGTCACGACGTCGCCTTCTCGCCCGCATTGTTGGATGCAGACTTTCATAAAATCTTAAAAGAAAACGCATCAAAGCAATCAGGCGCTCCACTCGTGATCTGCTCTAGCAGCTGGGGGCTACACATTATAATATGTGCTACGATTGATCCCCTCCACCTATATATATCTATCTATTTCTACATGTATCTCTGATGTCTACATGTTTATTAGTGTTTTTTCAACATAATGTTCATTAGTGTTATTACTAACTACCAGGTACAGCATCTTTGAACATTCAAAGTCATAAATTATTATTACATTATTGTGAATTAAAATTGGTAAGTCCACAATGATTCTACATAAAAAACAAAAAACTGGATCGAGGTCAAGGTTTACTCGCTTGTAATATTAATACAGTACTATTAATTAACCGGTAAATTATGTTGTCGTAGATGCTAATTTTATGATCTTGCAACTCGTGGGAATTGAATACCAGGAGTTATATATATAGTTAATTAATCAACTGATCATCAGATGATAGGAAATGGCCGATTCAATGCATGGGAAGCATTGATCGTGTTGTGCCACCATGCTGCCATTGATCCTCAATCCCTGCCCTTTACAAGCATTTTCAAGCTAATGCGATGATATAAATGGTTCCGTCAATATATATGTATGTATCGGTTGTTTTTTTTTCATACTGTATATTTGAGTTCGAAATTAATTAGAACGAGTAAATATAAGTCCAAGACTATAGATTATTGACGCATATATCCAGATAGGGATTGATTACATTCAGGTGCATGCTGCAACATTGTGCGATCAAAGCGCTGGCAGCTAGTTGAATATATATTGGGGGAGAGTTGACAGCACATAGGAGAAGGGATCAAGATAATAAATAAATATGATAAAAGGGCTGCATTGGTTAGGAAACTGAGAAAGTGGTAAATGCCAACCAAGCATAATATTAAAAGCTAATATTAAAACCAGCATTGGGAGAGGAGAGAGACGACGAAACGTAATTGGTTAGCCGGCATAATATTAAAACCTTGACAACCTAATTTCCTATTAAGGCTCTCGCTTGTATTTCTTTTGTGCAACCTCGTTTGCTTCCTTATTTTCGCGTGATACAAAATGGCATTATTATGATCTTTATTATTGTCGTTGAAAAGGATGGGCACGAGACAATATATATCACATAAATGCCCAAGTCAAAGACGATCAGCAGATTTTTTCCTCGTCATAATTGAGTTCTTCCCAAATAATAAACATAGTAATTAAAAACAAAATACTGCATGCGTTAAACAATTCAGAAAAGTGACGAGGAGGAAAAGATACCTGTCTGTTTAACTGTATCCATTAATTTACAAAATGCTAGCTGGGAAATTAATGGTAAATACTCATCCATTTTAACCACTTACCAATCGTTTTGAATAAATAAAACAAAATATGGTGAAGAATTTAATTATTCATCGTATAAAAATTGGTAAAAAAATTGATTAATTTAAACTGAAGTAGAACGAACTTTAAATATAAATATTAGCCATAAAAGGTTTTACCGTAATTAATTTACCAATTTAATAAAATATTAATTAGTTGTTTTATATATAACTATAAAAACTCATTTCTACGTCAATATTAATCTTAAAACTTTTAATTATCGAAGTATCACTTTAATAAATTTACTTAATTTAGATTATTTATTTACTTATATTTCTTGATTTGTGATACTAGGTTACTACAGTTTAGATGGTTGGAATATTTTATTTTTTGTGAATGAGAAAAAATTTTAATTATTATAATTTTAATTAACTTAATATTGTTGAATTTATAATATATAAAACAGTTAAAATTTAACCATATATTACTTGTTTAACTGAAAATAAAATAGTAAAAACTTGATTGTGGCAAAACTTTATAAAATGCGTTAATGACTTGATTATGATAAAACTCTTTTAAATGGTAAATAACTAATGGTGATTGGGTATCGACCAAATCACAATCGAGTCATTTATTATCCTACTTGGAAAGCGAGGTATGAATGCACATATATATTGGTTGTGCAGTCCTATAGATATTCAATCCACTTGTCCAATATTTTGAAGTTTGCATTGAAAAATGCTAAATAAATGATGAAGTTCATATGAAAGTTGCAATTCAATTAATTAATTAATTAATTAATCCACGAGAACAAGGAGATATGAGAATTGGATGTGGCCAACTGGGATTGTTAATTATTAGATATATATAATTAATTACAATTTACAACAGTGGAGTTACTTGAATACTTAGATGAATAGGGGATGTACATGACAACATGTACTTGCTCTGCTCCGTTGTACTACCGGTACCATAGGGTAATCCCCTGTTTCAACATTTTCTTTGTTACAATCTGCTACATTAGGTTTTCTTTTTCTATTGCATGCAAATTACAACTTTAGCACAACGTACTTTCACATGAATGAATGAATGAGCTTGTCGCCCGTGTTTGCACCATATACTGTAGAGTGTAGAGAGTTGCTGGATCAAAATTTAGCTGCTTTTATTTATTTCTTTACCCTTTCACTAATGGCCCGCCCGTCGGCTCGCTTGACCCGCTCAACCCGCCCCTCCTGCCCACGACCACCTTGCCCCACTGTGCTACCGCCTGCCGTCATGCCACCCTCCCCGCCCCAATCAGTGGCCCCGGCCACAACCCCCTGCCCGGCCCGTGCCTGCCCAGCCAGTGCCTGTCGCTCGCGGCCCTTGTTGGCTGGGTGGGGAGGAGGGGTGGTGGTCGGGGGCCCCCAGTTGGGGCGGCATGGCGGCAGGCAGTGCGCGGTGGAGCGGGGTTGTCGCGGGCGAGTCGGGCAGGCCGACGGGTAGGTTCATTAGCGAATGGGTGGGGAAATAAACGAGAGCCGCTGGATTTTGATCCAGCGGATCTCGTTAGTGCAGACATATGGTGCGCTGTAAAAGCATGCACCGCACCACAGACTGCCTATATATATATATATATATATAAGTTATACTATGCGCTGCATATTTTTGCAGCGCATAGGCAACTTATTAAGTGGTTGTCAATCTTCGTCTCCCCTCCCCATTAATATTCATCTCTCCCCCACTTTGGCAACCTGCCCGCCCCCACCCGCTCCTACGCCTCGGCCCACCGCTCCCCGCCGTGCCCCCTAACATTCCCACCCCCCCGGGGCTGTCCCCTCCACCCTACTCCCCTTGCCTTCGCCCACCGTGACAACTGCCCCGCCCGCAACTGTGGCCCCCCACGTGTTCACTTCCCCCGCACCCTCGTCCCCACTTGCAATCGTGGCCCCCCACCCTTGTCCCTGCCAGTCGCCGCCCCCACCCCGGTTCACACCTTTTCCTCTGATGCCCGGTTGCCTCAACCGCTATCGTCGCCTGTGACACGGTTACCAACGGTGGCACGACAAAATAGAGGGGGTGAGGGGAGGAAAAGACGATGGCAATTTCAGTAATAAAAACTTGACTCACTCCCTACTCAAGTCAATATTACCCAAAATAAATTTAAAAATATTTTCATCATAAACACTTGACTCGCAAGAAATAAATTTTAAAAAAAGTAAAATAAATTTGTAATAAAAACTTGACTCGCTTCGACTCCCATCAATATTACATGAAAATTTTTTAAAAAATAATTTCATAATAAAAACTTGACTTGCTCCTGACTCGAGTCAAGTTTTTACTATGAAATAAATCTTTAAAAAAAGTAAAATAATTTTGTAATAAAAACTTGACTCGCTATGACTCCGGTCAATATTACACCAAAAAATTTTTTTAAAATAATTTCATAATAAAAATTTGACTTCCTAATGACTCGATAAGTTTTTATTACGAAATACATTTTAAAAAAATAAAATAAAATTTATAATAAAAACTTGACTCACTTCGACTCTAGTATATATTACATGAAAAAAGTTTTTAAAAAAAATCGTAATAAAAACTTGACTCTCTCCCGACTCGGGTCAAGTTTTTTTACGAAATAAATTTTAAAAAAGTTAAATAATTTTGTAATAAAAACTTAACTTGCTCTAAATCCGGTCAATATTACATGAAAAAGTTTTTTAAAAAAATGGTTTTTGGAACGAGTCAAATAATTACGAAATTATTTAAAAAAAATTTCATGTAATATTGATTGGAGTTGGAGTGAGTCAAATTTTTATTACAAAATTATTTTACTTTTTTAAAATTTATTTCGTAATAAAAATTTGACTTAAGTCCGGAGTGAGTCAAGTTTTTATTACGAAATTATATTTTTTTAATTTATTTAGTGTAATATTGAGTCGAGTAAGGACATCGCCCTTTCCTTCCCCCTCCTCTATTTTGTCACGCCACCACCGGCAATGGCAACGACGGCGGTGAAGGAAAAGGTGTAAACAATGGTAGGGGGCGGCGGTGGGCAGATAGCGACACCCAGGGGGGCATGGCGGCGGGCAGGGACAGGGGCCACGATTGCAGGCAGGGACGCGACCGGAGAGGGTGGAGGGGGGCAGCCAAGGCAGGGAACACGTGGGGGGGGGCCGCGGCTGTGGGCAGGGCAAGCCGCAGCGAGGGGCGGGGCGGGGGGAATGAGGTGGAGAAGGGGGCGGTCGAGGGGGGAATGCGGGCGGCAGGCATGTCGCCAAAGTGGGGGAAGATGAAAATGCCGGGGGAAGATAAATATTGACGGGAGGGGGAGATGAAGATTGACAGCCATTGGATTAAATCTAGCGGTTGTTAATTAATAAGGTGCCTATGCACGGTAAAAAAATGCACCGCATAGTAGAACTCCACTAAAATCTTGCAGTCCATCCTGAAAAATAAAAAATAAAATAATTTTGTATTTCATATAAGATTTTACCTACCTTTGATCTCGACGGCTCTAGGTTAGTTTACTCAAAGCTTGGGGTGTTATTACTAATTGTCACGATAACGTCTTTCATAAATCATAACTCTATATATGTCTCAATAGAAAAATTAAGCCCTTTTCATATATTTTAAGAATATGTGTCCAACTGTGTTCATTTACATAATTAGGAGGGCTTCTATATTTGATTATGAAAACAGGAAGAAGTGCATACTAAAAAAAATTGAAGAGGAGGTATGAAAAACAGGCCATTGTGGGCTCAACCGGTGAACATTGTCCATGGCCCATCCCTATCATAGGCTATATAGATCTTTGGCCCATCAACGATTGCCCCAAACAGGCCCATGACTAGCACCAATTCAGCGCACTCCATCCTATCTAGCCAAGGGGGCCAGACATGGTGGAATCATGGTATTGCCGGAGATGGCCATGGCCATCCTCGTCTCTCCATGGTCCGTTTCAGCAACACTTGCTGCTCAATTAGCTTCACAAAAAGACTAAAATATGAGAAGAGTATTGTTGGCTCCCAGATCGACGCGGAGGAATTTCGCCAGCTTGAGCCGCAGCTTTTCCTTTCTTTGGAGGCATCAACCTCTCCCATTCTCTCAATCCTGCAAACAATGCAAGAACCAAGGAAAGAGAAAATGTAAAAGCTCAGAACTCGATATTCAAATTGTGAGAACTGTACCATTGTTCTATTCTTTTTTGCCATTTCCTTTTTTTTTTTAAATGTAACTACTAAACTACCAACTTTCCATCTTTACTCAAACCAAATTTCATCAATTCCACAACTGTCCTTCTCATGCATTCTTCCCCGTAACAAGGATCAACAGCAGAAAGGAGACTTCTGGAGCAAATACCACAAAGATCGGTGATAGGGAATACGCAGATATTTGCTCATTGGGAGAAGTGTTGGAGTTGATTAATTCTACAATGGCAAACCGATCACATTCCTCTTCACTTCCTTCATTATACGTTTAAGAATGTTGATTTTGTTAGATAAATTGAAACAAGAGTGAAAAGGACAATCTGGGAATGACATAATTATTAAATGAGTAATAGCAGCTATAAATAGTTTTACAAAGCTAAAACAAACTACAGCCCACGTTACAATTAGAAACATGGTAATAGACTTGACCAAAATTAAAATGGCAACGACTCCTAGAGACTAGGATATTTATTCTAACAGAATAACAAACCAAATCCTATCATTCCTTCCTTTAATCTAGACTATGTAAGTAGTTAGTTTATTTTTGGTGTATCACAGATTTCCAACTTCTTTTTAAAAACCTAAAATGACTCTAGCTTGAGCGGTTTGGTAAGTACGTCTGCAATTTGCTACTACGTTCCACAATATCTCAACTGCACTACCCCTTTATTCACCAAATCATGCAGGAAATGAAACCGCACATCAATGTGCTTGCTTCTGCCATGCATTACAAGGTTCTTTGCCAACTTGATGGATGAGCTACTGTCACAGAAGATGATGAAACTCTCACTACCTTCATAACCCAACTTCACTAGCACCCTTTTCATCCATATTGCTTGACAAGTACATGCTGCAACTGCAACGAGCTGAACCTCAGTTGTACTAAGTGTTACTATTGGTTGTTTGAGTGAGGACCATGCCATTGCAGCTCCACTTAGAATAAAAACATACCCTAATGTGCTTTTCTTGTCTTCCACACAATGATGTACTTTTCCTGTCTTCCACACAACGAGCATAGTCACTATCAGTGAATCCAATCAATTCCCCATTCCCTCCCTTCTTGTAAAGAATACCAAAACCAGTGGTTCCTTGAAAGTAACGCAGAATTCGCTTGGCTGTTAATAGTTGGAATTCTGTTGGCCTTGACATATATCTACTAACCAAGTTGACAGCATATATTATGTCAGGCCTTGTGGCTATTAGATACATCATACTTCCCACCAGTTGCTTGTAGAATGAGCCATCCACTTCCACTCCATTTTCATCTTTAGAAATTTTGAAACCTGGATTGATCGGATCCTGGACTGAATTACTATGCTCCATCCCAAACCTTCACAGAACTTCCATTACATACCTTTTTGAATTATAAATATCTCCCCTTCAATACCGAGAAAATACCTCATCTTGCCCAAATCCGACATATCAAACTCCCTCATTATAGAATTTTTAAACTCACATATCATAACCTTGTCATTTCCAGTATAAATTAAATCATCAACATACAAGCTAATGATTAAATGTTTACGTTGTTTGTTGATTTTGGTAAAGAGAGTCTGCTCACAATCGTCTTTCTTGAAACCTTCTCTCAAAAATATGACTCAACCCGACTAAACCATGGCCTTGGCGCCTGTTTGAGTCCGTACAATACTTTGTTAAGCTTGTACACTTTATGCTCCTCACTCTTTATCTCATAGTCTCTTCGCTGCTCAACATAAACAACTTCGATGAGTTTCCCCGTAAAGGAAGGCTGACTTCACATCGAGTTGGAACACATTCTAACTTCTTTGTGCTACAAGGGCTGAGATCATTCGCACTGTGTCCATGCGAGCTACTGGAGCATATACTTCTTCGTAACCAACTCCATGTTGTTGTGCGTAGCCCTTTGCAACCAAACGGGCCTTGTACTTCTCCACCTTCCCAAGCTCATTCAATTTTGTATTATAGACCCAATTGACTCCAATTATTTTAGCTCCCTTTGGCAATTCAGTAAGACACCATGTCTCATTCTTCTTGATTGAATTTATCTCTGTATCCATAGCATGCCTCCATTTTTCATATTTCATTGCTTCCTCATAATAGGTCGGATCTGAAATAGCAAATAAAGCTATGTTAACTTGCACATCTTCATCAGAAAGACCTTCACCAGGAACGTAATCTTCCATCCATACTGGTGCCTTTTTGTTTCAAATTTCTCTTGCATTTGAAGACTCGAAAAACAATAAATTTTCAAAATTAGGCAAAATCTCTTCACCACTTTTTCCTGCATCTTCTTCTTTAGATTCATTCACTTGATTATGAGGCTCTTCTTCATCTTCCCATTCTAAGTCCAGCTTAATTTGCTCTTCATGACTTTCATCCAAATTCCACTTCTTGTCCTCTTCAAAGATAACATCCCGGCTAACCATTATTTTCTTCGACACCGGATCATAAAGTCTGTACCCTTTTGATTCCTAACTCACCCCAAATAAAACATAGCTGCGACGAGTCTTCAAGCTTTGTTCTTTGAGCATCAGGAACATGTGCATGTGCAATACTGCCAAAGACCCTGAAATATTCAACAAACGGCCTCACCTCGCTCCAAGCTTCTTCTAGCATCATATCTTTGACTGACACTGTTGGACATCTGTTGAAAATATAGAATGCCCAATTTACTGCCTCAAGCTAGAAGGTTTTAGGAACTCCCTTTTCAATCAGTAAGCTTCTCACCATATTTATCACAGTTCTGTTCTTCCTTTCCACTACACTGTTGTGTTGTGGTGTGTAGAGAGTGGTCAATTGCCTCTTTATTCCATTTTGTCTACAGAAAATATTGAACTCACTTGATGTGAACTCCCCTCCACGGTTTGTTCTTAAGCATTTAATGGGCAAACCTGTCTCTTTTTCTACACAGTTCTTAAAAATTTTAAATGAAGCAAAAGCATCCGCCTTATTAACAAGAAAATGAACCCAAGCTTTCCTACTGAAATCATCAATGAAACAAATGAGATACCTCTTATAGCTGTTGGAGGTGGGAGAAATTGGTCCACAGATGTCGGCATGAATCAGTTCAAGCTTCTCTAAAGCTCTCCATGTGCTCTTCTTAGGAATGGCATCTCGATGTTGCTTCCCTTTCAGGCAATCACTACATACAATACTAGATTCAGAGAAACTTGGCAAACCTCTTACCATTCTTTTGTCTTGCAGAATTTTGAGACTCTTGTAGCTGAGATGACCATATCTACGATGCCAAAGATGAGCAAGGTTTTGAGTGGTTGCTCGAAGACACACTTCTTTAGCCTCCTTGATTGGTTGTGTGTTTGACATCAAAACAAACATCCTATTGGTTGTCATGTTTGCTTGGATGATCAAACCTTTTGAGGGATGGTAGATTCGACACTGATTTGACTGCATTAGGATGGATAACCCTTTCTCTTGTAGTTGCCCGATACTAAGAAGGTGATTTCTTAACTCTGGCACATAAAACACCTCTGTTACAAGATAGTTAACACCTTTCAAAAATAACTTTACACTCCCTTTTCCAGCAAAGCTCATCCGTGTATGATTGCCTAGTCAAACTGTCTGTTTGAACGCCTCATCTAACTCATGAAACAAAGATGGATCGCCACACATATGGTTACTACAACCTGAGTCAAGAAACCACACATCATCTCGACACACTCCATGTGACTCAACATAGGCCATTAGAAGCATCTCCTCTGACTCGTCCAGTTCTGCATAATTAGCCTATTTACCTGAAGTTGGACACTCGTACTAATAGTGTCCCAGTTGATGGCTTCTGTAGCATTCAATTATTGCCTTGTTGTAAGATTGGCGTCCCCTACCTCTGCCTCTTCCTCTAAGTGTAGCCCCGCCATGTCCTCTTCCACTGTAACTATCATCATGCGTTACCTTAAGTGCTTGCTTTTCACCACTTTTCCTATTGAATTTTTGTTCGTGGACAATGAGGGAACTCTGCAGCTCATCAATCGATAGATTTTTAGTATCCTTAGATTCTTCGATCGAGACAACAACATGGTTAAACTTCTCGGTCAAAGTTCTAAGAATTTTCCGCACTATCATTGCATCCTTCATCTGCTCACCACTACTTCTCGTCTTGTTGGCAACTGCCATAACCCGAGCAAAGTAGTCGGTGATGGTCTCCCCTAATCTCATTTCCAGAACTTCAAAGTCTCTCCTCAATCCTTGAAGAATAGCCCGCTTAACTCTAGCATTGCCCTCAAACTTCTTTTTCATGGAATCCCAGATCTATTTCGAGGTGCCCTTCTCCAATATTTGTCCAAGAATTTCTCGATCAATAGCTTGAAACAAATAGTTCTTTACCTAGAGATCACTGATCCTAGCATTATCCAATTGTGCTTGTTGCGCGTCTGTCAACATAGTTTCTGTTCTTGGTTCTTCAAAACCAATCTCAACGAGGCTCCACAGGCCCTTTGATCGCAAAAGGTTCTCCATCAACATACTCTAGTGATTATATTGACCCATGAAGCGTGGGATGGTAGGCTGCAAGAACTATTTCTCTTCACTCATTTTTTTTAAAGTCACTCAAAGCTGCAGCTTCTCTCTCCCTTTTCTCAGGCCTAGTGAGGACTCTGATACCAAAATGTTAGATAAATTGAAACAAGAGTGCAAAGAACAATCTGGGAATGACTTAATTATTAAATGATTAATAACAGCTATAAATAGCTTTACATCCCACGTCACAACTAGAAACATGGTAACAGACTCAACCAAAATCATAATGGAGACGACTCCCAAAGACTAGGACATTTATTGTAACATAATAACAAACCAAATCGTATCAGATTTAATGTAATTGAAAGTGTAATTGAAGTCCTTGAAAGTGGATGCATGGTCATTGTTTGGATGCAATTTACACCATTTGTCTCTTGGGGTGGCCCAGCTGTTTGGCCTGGTAGTAATCCTCTTCGACCAACGAGATAATTAGCCAATCCTTGATTATCTTCTTTAGGTGGATGTGCATGAAAAATTGCCAAATTAATAAAAATAAATAAATAAATCACATTATCAGACGATCATTTGGCCTACCAAACGTATGAAAATGTCGTTAATTAATTCGATGGCTCTCGATCTGTTCGGGTTTGTCCGCAACTAAAGTTGATATACTTTGATTGAAGTGTAGAGGAAACAACACCAATGCCTCGATGCATCCTTGGCGTGTGTCCATTAAAGTACAAACTGAGAAGCAAAGTTTATGTGACTCCTATTTTGGAGGGTCGCGTCTGCATAGAAAGTCACCAGCAGCATTGGCCCCCTCTCAACCAAACATGACTAGCCAGGAACGTAGATAATCTTTGACTGGTTGAGAACTGGCGATGCTTCGAAGTAAACAATGGGTCACCGGCTGCTAGCTATCTGATGTCTTAGATCGAAGCAGGCAGTTCTTGTTCTTTCTTTGTTTTTTAGATCAAATTGATAATAGCAGACAATACATTATTCAAAGATCTGAGCATGGTAGGCGTCAAATGCCAATTATCTGATAGTTGCTCCATGTTTGTGGCATGGTTTGTTGAAAATACATATGTGGGATGCACGACTCGTCATGTGCAGTACCGCTCCTCTTCCTTTATCTTGCTCAATTTATTGCTTCTCACGGGACCCTTGCCACCGCTTCCTCGACAGTCTTGGAAAATCGCTAGTTCTTCAATCCAAAGCTTCCAATGCGTATTAATTCTGACCTCTCTTCCACTTATCAATTTCTCATAGATATACATTGTAATCAGGAAAACTTGATTAACCCATCCAAGATACACATTACCCATTTCCCTGATTTGAAGGAACTTCCATTTCCAGTCTACCAGTTGCTAATGAGGTGTGAAAAGCCTAGATTCAACTCTTTGCACCATGTACCGCTTAAAATAATGCAGAAATTCCATTTTTTATGTCATTTTTATTTTTCTTTCTGGAATTATTTAGTAAGGTTCATGAGTACAATAACCATGCTCAAATCATATATAACAATTCCCTTGAGTAAATTAGAAGAAAAGGCCGCAGTTTAATTCAACTCTAATAACAAGCATTTCACTAATCTAGATGAACCATTCCAAATTAGAATTTTTGATGTATAGGCAGATGAAAACTAATCTTTCTAACCAATAAGCTCATCTCTACATAAATGAATTCGGAAAATGGTTTTAGGGATCAAAATGTTGGGACTTCTAATTATAAGAAATATATATTACATCATTATACGTTCGAATGATCAAATCATGCAACATCCAAGAAGTAGTTTGGTTGATCGATTCTCCTATCCACCATGCAACTCAATTCACGTAGAAGCAAACAAAGAGTCCGAATTTGAGACGATGGTAGCATATAATATATACATACTTCACCGAATCGCAATGGCCTCCTTCCTACTACAGCTTAGCACCCTCAACAGCTTCCACCTCTTCTTGTTCCCGTCCCCTGCCGATGCCAGCGAGGCCACCGGCGGGCTCTGCCTCTTCTGCCGGTTCCTGATATCCACCTTCTCCATCTCCGGCAACCTCACCGACCCAAATGGCAGCAAGTACCACCATTTCGGCCGGGAAGCGGAGGACGTCGAGTACGCCGGCCGGTTCTGCACCCTCGCACAAGACCCGCACCGCCGGAGCCGGCCGCCGGTCTCCGGCGGGCCGTCGGCGCTCGAAGCCCTCTGCAGCTTCCCCGCCGGCCGGGCCTGCAGCTGCATCCGGGTCTTGGCTCGGTCGAGCGACTCCGACCGGCTATGGAGAGAGGGCGGCCTGTAGCTAAACGGCGCGATCTTCCCGCACAGGAAGATCTCCTCGGCCGGGCACATCTCCGAGCTCAGGTCGCTTGAGAACTCGAACGACGACGTCTCATCCTCGCCGGCGGGCAGCTGGTCGTGGTCGATGGGCCTGCTCCATTCGCATAGAGAGAGGCTCTCGGCGTCGTCGTTGTTGTCGACCTGATCGGCGACGACGACCTTGGAGACCATGGCTCAAAGTAGGGAGGAGGTATATGAGTAAGGCAAAAGTTATATCTGTATATATATTACAAAAGTTTGGGTGTGCGGAATTGAATGCTGCAATTGTGGGTGTGTTTCCAGAAAGGGAGGGAGGTAAAGGAAAGACTGTGCTTGTGAAGAGGTTTGTGGCGTACAAAAGAGATTGTGTTTTTGTCTTGTGTACGGTAGGAGGATTGTGATCAAAGACGGGGTTTAATTGGAGGGCGATAGCAGAGAAGAACGGTTGTGTTGTTCTGGAAGAGAGACGGGCGACAATTCGGCCCACGCTTTTGATGGAGTCTTTGTTTAATTGTTGTCATTCTGCTTCTCTGGAACATAAACTATTTGTCATGTTTTTGGAAGGTTCCTCCCTTTTCATTTTTTATGATTTATATATATTAAAAAAATAATTATGTTAGGGAATAAAATTACTATTTAACAAACTATTCCATAAAATTAGCAGGATGTTTCCTATCTAGAATGTAATTTTTTTTCACTTAATTAAACCTAAGAGTTTTTATTTTAAATTTAATTTCTCATGGTAATTTGTGTTTCCATGGTTGACACTTTGATTTGTTCTTATTTATAACAAATTAGATTGGCCGCAATATGTATAATTAATTTTGACATTTAATTGATTCCTAAATTAGATTGATCACAATAAATATGATGAACGATAATAGTTATAAGATTTTACAGTTAAAAGACCCAATAAATAAATAGAGATACATAGATGATAGAACTCATTAATTATTAAAATTTTAAAATTATCATTAAGGGCATTAAATGCATAGAGATTTGCTTATAAACGAGTGGGTTTTAAAGCTATTAGAGCAGATTACCACTCAAACATGATTACTTTAAATCATGATTGATTTTTGAGTGATTTTATTTTTAATAGACTTTCAAATGATCTTTAACTTCTTTTTAATTAATTTTATCCTTAATTGATAGCCCATAATTTAATCATTCGTCATAGAGTCTTAAGAGTAATTAGGGCTAGCAACTGTGATTATGGTGTCATTGAAGGCAATTACGGTTAACGTTTATCACTTTCTTGGCTATTTATCATTACTATACTGTTTACTGCTCTCTTAATTATCTGTCACTATTGACCTTTCACCGTTTGATTGCCGATAAATTGATAAATTTAATTTGAGCTCATAACTTATTCTCAATATAATAACCATATCAAGATCACAAAATTTTACCATATATTTACGTTAAACAAATCTTTAAAAAATATAACAATATAAAAAATTAATTATATATATATAGATAGATCAATAATACTAACTTTTACTACAAAAAATAAGCAACTACCTTTTATAAAGCGATAAATCGGCAAAATGATAATACTAGAGGCTTATGTTATTATTGTTTTAAAATGAAAATAGTTAAATTTACCATTTTTACTATTTTTAAATAGAAAAATACTTAACCATTTTATTTTAATTTAAATCAAAATAGTTAATAAAATAGTAAATTGGCCAACTACTTGCAGCCTAAGGAGTAATCCAACCCTACACACTAAATTATTTTGCATTTTAAATATTGAAGTCTTTACACCAAGAAATATTCAATAATTTATTTCTCTTGAGATTTAATAGCCTGCTCTTGGGGCAAGAAAATTTTCCAGCATTTAAATCAATATAGGTCGTTTGATTACAAGGATGACCTTGATTAAATCATATTTTTTTAAAAATTTTAAAAACACCCGCTCCAAGCTGCTGGATTTGGTTGAAGGTGACAATTCTAGCCCATGCGGCTAGATTTGGTTGAGCAACCAAATCTAGTCACAATCTTCGAGAGGGTAACCAAGCCCTGGCGCACGGGATTGACTCTCGCCAGTGACGACCAAATCTGCCCATGCAACCGGATATAGCTGTCAGTGCTAAGGGGGAAGGGGTTGTTGTTTTTTTTAAAAGTTCGATCAGGGCCATTATTGTAATCAGATGACCCGATCTAAGGAAAACTTTTCTCATTTATTTTATGTTTGAGACTAACTTGTTGGAGATTTTTTGGCAATACAGGGTGATTGTTGTATAAATAGAAAAGAGATTAT
>JAURVB010001350.1:0-22166 GCA_033002965.1 Piper betle | reverse complement strand
AAAATGACTGGCATACTCTCATATATCTGATAACTCATTCTGTTCTGCTGTGTTCATGACGTTATCATCATATACTTGGGTACGCATGACCCTCATAGCTCATACACGCGACTGGCATCGGCTCAGTACACGTGTCCTGAAACTGACTCAACTCGAAAAAATAACGGTCGACCCGACCGGTTCTGAATATAAAACCCTAACTCGAATCGTGGGTTTTACACGTGATTAGGGTTATTAAGGAAATTACATGTTGAATTACTAATTATCGACACAATTGCTATTTAAAATTGTTAGGATATATTCCAATAGGGATTGGTGACCAATTAATCGACATTTGATGTTAATGAGGAGCATATCTTGTCAATGCTAGTTCAGTACATGCTTAAGTGTGACTTGTGAATTCTTTTCCATTGTGACTAGTCCTACTTTTGATTGTTACTAATATGCATCTCATTCTTAATTTATTTCTTTAGTATTCATGTTGTTTCATGTAATGTTGCTTATAATTTTTGTGCCGATGTAGCTATTGTATCGTTACCGTATCTAATTGGTAATTTTGTGTATCATTTCTAGTTTTGTGTTATAGTTGTGATTATATTCATATGCATCCCTTTCATGCATACATCATATAGTTAGCATGGGTGTTAGTGTGTAATTTGTTGTATAGGTACGGAATAGGAGGTCGCCGTCTAGACACAAGACCTCGCTTGGAGCTTCTACCAGGCCCATAGGACTCGCTACCTAATTTATTGTTTTATTCCATTGTGGTTTTGTTTTGCATATCACAGGGCATGTTGAGTGGCAGTTTTATCGGATTCCACTTAACACAGGTCATTTAAATGTATTGTTTGCAAGAATTAAGAACCCTCGAGGATGAGAAACCTCGAGCTATTTTCGAAAACCTAGATCCACAACAAGTTGCTTTCACGCCTATTTATATAATTCCCTTCCTAGCCCTAAAAGTATATTTTTTATCAAATTTTCTGTGAGCCAAGAGATGGAGAAACTGACTACACATACCGTGAGAGTCACAACAGGCTTTGAATTAGTGAAAAGGTTGTTCCATTCCTGAGGGATCCTGATAACTCTTCGTCTTGAGTTTCCTCACACCCAGAGAGGCATGGAGTATATGGCAACTGTTATGTACAACGAATGTCTGGATGAGTGGTAGTAAAGGGTACTGAAGGCACCTGAGAGTACTCAAGCTTAGTGCTCTGGGTCAGGAGAAATATGGGTGTTGGAGAGGGCTTAGGGATCTCACAATACTATTTTTCCCATGAGTGGGATTCATGAGAAAATATTGAGAGAGGCATAATGCCAGTTAGTTCCGATTGTCATCTGGTCTGCACCTCAATGACTCCTCAGTACTTGCCCTTTTGAGTGTTCAGTGGATGTTATATAAATGTTTGTTTTACATGAGAGTTAGTTGTCATTTGACAGTTTGATATTTACTTATTTTCGAACCAGTGAAAACAAATACTGACATTTTCTATTATATATGTAGGTAAGGATCAGGAGTGGGACATGTCGACCTTAACAGAGGAGCAGTGATTACCATTTGCACAGACAAATCTAGCATGACGTATATTAGTTGTGTGATTTTGGTTATGATGAATTATTGGTGATATGTTTTGTTTTATGTTGAAAACATGTGAAATGTTCTAAGATTTAACTTAGAAATTTTAACTAATGTGGTCAGCAAATGGGTTAAGACCCATTTTAAAACTTTTATTTTCTTGTGTATGACTTTATTGTGCCTGAAAGTATATATATTTTGTAGTTCTGATTAAATAATTGTTGAACGGGTTGACCTCTTATTGTACTTTTAGGAGAAATTCTGCCCATTTATTTTTAGAATTTAATTAATTTTGAGTGTGATTAATTATCATGACATTCAAGTAGTACCTTGCAAGGGTGTGCATCTCATGCATGCATTGGTTGCACATTGTGGTATTTTTATGTCTTAACACGCCGAAAGGGTCTAGGTCCCATCTACTTCGGTTCAGGTCAACCAATTTAATCAAAGTAAGGATTGGTTCTATCCACCGTAACAATCCTAGTTCAGTTTAAGAGTGAATGAGATTTAGAGTGTTACACTCACATTCTAAGGGTTTGGTAAAAAAAATTACCAAACGCTAGACCATATACCAGCATGGTAAACAAGGCCCACTAAGATCGGGCTAAAGTGCTATATCATGAGCCAACATGTGTTCCTGGATTGCGCACTAATATTCCTGTCCTGTTCATGGGCTTGGAGGCCTCAAATGGGCATGGGTAAAAATGTAAGGTTAGCAAATATCATGTGCTTTAGCCCAATAAAAGATTAGATCCAAAGCCCATGTAATTGGTCATGAGTGGGCTCGGGAATGGTGGGCATTGGCTAAGGCATTTCTAGAGCTGGCAGGACCAAGTGGTTTTGGAAATTCCTACCAAATTATCTACTTAACAAATAGCCCTAAAATTTTTCATAGAAGCTACTATGGCACCCTAAAGTGTGGGAGAAATTTCACAAAATTTCTCCACTTACATTAGCCTCAACAAATTTTGCAACTAGAGCTAAGGAATAAGGGTTACACCCCTCATTCATGTACACTCCCAAAATCCGAAGTATATAACCATGTAAAAAATTTTTAATTAACCCCAAATTTTATATATTGGTAGTAGACAATTCGTGAGTAACCATACAATGTTTAAAGATTTTATAAAAATCTTTTAATGACTAAACTAGGAGCACAAACACAAAACATAACCAAGCATACTCGAAACATAGCATACACATATATCGGTAATTTTTGTTCAGGATTTTACTAAGGTCATTTTATTTTGGTATTTTATTGAACCATAGTAAACTCCTAGAAAAACAATCATGCAAATGATACCTAGACATGGGGACAAAATTGTTGAAAATAGCAAGCAATAAAGCTACCACCTTTCTCTGATTTTGACTACCATATATACTAAAACAAACTGGAACAAGAGAAACATTCTTCATCAACATTGTGTATCTACCTCTCATGAACAAGATGTAAGTGATAGCATGGAAAAAATATAATGTAGAGCAATAGTTATAGCAGATCTACCAAGACTGTGCATAGGTGATCATGTAATGCTCAAAAATACATAACTAATTAATGAATCATGAAAATAGCATGAAACTATCACATAAATGCTCTTATTGCACTCAGCTACATGATAAAAATATCATAAAAATAAAATACTAACAGCACATGGAGCACAACAAGCGAACTTGAGCAGAGCACACTAAGGGGAGGGAAAACCAACATCCCAAGCACCAAGGGAGGTCTCTTGGGGTTTCATACCCCAAGACTTATAACCTTAGGACCCAAGGAAGGCTTGGAGAGGCTTATAAGACTAAGGAGAGACCAAGGAAGGAAGAGAATGAGGCTGGGAGGCAAGGGAAAGTGAGACCAAGCAAGTTAAAGTGGGAACAGAAGAAGAGAAGCGGGGATTTTATAGAAAAGGGAAAAACTGCAAAGGGCACTTGCCTTTGAACTGGACCACAAAAGCATGGTCAGAAGACGTACAGGCAAGGCGTGACCGAAAGAGGGCATGGGCTGGGAGCAAGGGCATTGGTCCGGGCCTTTGCATCAGGCCAAAACCCTAATTCACCAAAGCTGTCAACACAATTGGGCTTTGCGTTGGAAGCTAGGTGCGCGCACTTAGGGTTCACACCCTAAGACGGTCGGTGCAGCCATGGAAATTATGTTGTGGGTCCCATAGGGGCTAGGATCAATTGAAAAGGGATCCAAACACATGACAAGCAATCTAGAATCGCGAGAAACATAGTCCTAAACCCAACTGACTCAACTCAAATAAAAAATTGAAAATAAGAGCCAAGGCAACATAGTGTCAAGCAGGTGGCACAGAGCAGTGGGTGAGACTAAGGCCATAGCTCGCACATACCCTACCATACCATAAATACGCACGCGGTAAAAAGGTTAGGCAAACAACTTGATCCGGATCAAGATCGAAAGGAAACTAAAACCATCCGGCGAAAAGCACGGTTTGACAAATAGTGTCACAATCCACTATATTTAATGATTGTTAAATTTTAGAATAGAATAATTACATGTTTCAATTAAAATGAGACAACACCAATTGTTGGAAGGCGGGGGTGTAATGGTGTAACAATCCAATTCAGCCGGGACACAAACTGAATCATGATGTTATAAAATCAGAAAGCGATTTATTGGGCTACTAATTCAGACTAACATCAGAGAACTGGAACTCAGCCCTAAAAGAGGCTGAAGACAGGAAACCTCATTTGGAGTAACATTTTATGTATGGTGATCCTATACACTATAGGAGGGATCTTAACTCAAGGCTTTTGCGATTCGTACTCCAAGTCACAAGAGAAGCAGCACCTCTCATGTAACTAAGAAGGTAAACTTTATCAAATGTGTATAATCACTCTGAGGTACAAAATGGGGGCAACACCCCTACTACAGCTAAGAGGTTGAAACTTTAAGGATGTGAAAGCATGATCCGATTCTTATACTTAATTTTTATCTTTGAAGTAGGTAACTTACTCGCTGATGATATAAAGCTTATTATAAGGAAACATTTGGGTTGTTGTTACCTATTCCACATACCCTATAGATCATATTTGACATGCACAAACATTCTACAAGTACCAGGGCTTCATAACTTAGCACTTGGCATTAATGTGGGCCCTTTAAGTAATGTGAATTATAAACTCCTCTAATTCACATTACTTCAACATACACACAATTGCAAGCAAATATGTTTGATGCGCCTTACGTGTTCCAACGTCAATTTCGGGACTTTTAGGCTTTTACACCCTGTAGGAGATTGTTAGACATTACCCCATAATTAACACCCTGCCCAGAAAAATTATAATAATAATAATGATAACAGCAATTTCACAAATGGTAGATACACCATAGCAATCACAACTCATATCATCATACATAGTCTTCAGAAATAAGGGTTCAGGCACATGCCCACGTCGTAATACATAACATGAGTAGTTCCACAAAATACATAACACAAAATCAAGCATGGTCCCAAATGATACACAACAAAACACCAAAGGCACCATCCCTGCCACGAGCCCTACTATTTGTCTGCCTACTCTGACCATCGCCAAGGAAATTCACCTATATATATATATATATATTATATATATACACACACACACATATATATAGGAAAAACTTTAGTAATCAAACTAGTTTGATTACCAGTCTAAAAATTGTTACTGATAATTTAATACTAGCAAATGCATATCCCCTTACCCACGAAGAAGATCAAACTTTCAGATTACATCACATGGTTGTAAGCATAAGTCGAAGTAGCCACACATCATAAACAAAACTCACGTAAAGATAACTCAATGACAACATATCATAATATAAATACTTATACCCTCAGATCCTCCATATATCGTCTGTCATCATACTTAAATGGCTTGGAACCTATGCTGCAAATTTTGAAAATACGTTGCATTACGCAATACTTATTGTGGAAAGAGTACTAGTTCAATCTATATATCTCTCTATAGCTCTTATATTCATAAAATGACAAACCCTCATAATACTTATATACTAGACTTGGATAGGGACTTATATCATAGATATTCCAGATCTTACTTTCGAAAATCATTAAGGTATCTCAACCTTGAACTTTTATTAAACTACGAACAACTCGACTAAATGACCCAACATTAGTGGGATCCAATAAAACATCACTGACATCATCCTATCATCTAAAACCAACTGAAATCTTCTCTCACGGAGTCAAGCAGAAGAGTTCTACAGACTTGGATGAGTGAAACTCTTCTTTCTAACTCGGCGAGCTCACTCCACATGTTCTAATAATAAAATGGAACCTTAATCACACTTGGATCAAACTGGCATGAAAAACAAGGCAAATCCTAGACAAATGCACAAACACGCTTATAAACTTAATTAACTCAATGAGATGAATTAATTACATGCTAATCTCCATTTGGTAACTTAATTAGGGTTTAGGATGTTTCCAGTGCAATTAGTGAATAAATTCACTTAGGACTTAAACTAATTAATCAAGTGGGCTTAACTCCATGATTTTTCTAATAGGTCAAACGAATTTCAAATGAGATTAAATTTGGAATAATAAGTCCTTACTCACTAAGCATCAAACACAAAAATTACCATGTGCTAGCCCATGAGCTAACAAGATGACCAAAACCCTCTAAGGTAAGGCTAGGGTGTTGGGAATAGTATTCCTGGCCGTACACCAAATTATCTAAGATTTATTCATCTGTTTGGAGACTTCAAATAATTTAGAGAAAACTAGGGAAGCTAGCCAACACCTTTAATTATATTCTTACACAATTTCATCCCAAAAAATAAATATTATGGTTTGAAGAAAATTGGGAAGGGAAGGCATTGGCAAGGAAATTTTTGGAGCTAGACAAACATGACTTCTATGGGTTGAAAATTTTCTACATGCTAAACTACCCATCCAAATACTCTAATATTTCAGTGTAGTCTAATAGGAATGCATAATAAGGTATAGGTAAAATATCAAGGAATATTACCATTAAATGAGTAGGATTTAGAATTTTAAATCCCGAGTTTAGGTTTGATTATGCATTCCTCTCCGCCCAATTTAACAAATTTTATTAACCACCCAAATCACACGCAAATTAACCCCAAAATATTTAAGTTTCATATAAACATTTAGTGAGAAATCACATGATTTTTATACATTTTACCATGCCCACTAATTTATTCAAATGGCAGCCCTAACATCGGACCATGTCATAGCAATATATATCACAACAAGCATACCTCGGAATTAGGTGTTATGTTCTTGGCCCTTAGATGTCCATTTAGGTGGATAGTTTAGAATGATTTAGATAACATACAACTCTAAACATGTGCAAACAATTGCTGCAAAATGTCAATAGAAACACAGTGTAAAAATTGATAAAATGGGCAACTATGTCACTAAAAATAGGAAAGCTGCCACCTTTCTCCGAGTCTTGCACCATAAATGCACCAAATGACTTTAGCAGGCACAACCATATGCATGAAACTTGTATATATACATGTCAGGAATCATATGCAACAAGAATCACATATAAAATACATATATTGTAAGAGATATGATCGATCTACCATAAATGTGCATGCAAGTAACATCATAGAGAAAAATAATCATAACCATTTTATTATAGCTCTGAAAAAGCTCTAAATTAGCCTATAATGTTCCCACGATAAAGAACTATATTTGTAAAATCAAGTAAAAATGTGAACACAACAACCAAACATGCAAGGAGACTGACAAACTCAAGAAAAGAACAAAAAGCAAGGATCTTTACCTCGCAAAGGGCTAGGAGGAGGTCTTTTGGAACTTCTTAGAGGTTAGGGAGGCATGGAGAAGAATGGAAGAAAGCTAGGAGGGTGGTGGAGGAAGTGGATGTTAAGTCTTGGACTTGTCCATTTTGGATTTTGATGATGAACATCAATTCATGTTATTTACATGAAATGTGTTTTCCATGGTAAGGGTCGGTTGAACTAGACCAAGTTAATTCAATATTTAATTTTGATTGGATTAATTTGGAATGTGGTAATATTTTGGATTCTATTTGGACTTGGATGTGAAGCCATTGGGCATAGAGTTAGTTTCGGTCTTGATATCTCGGACGTGGACTTGGGCAAATGTTAGACTTTAGTGGAACCTTGAAGACCAGATTATCTAAGAGCTGAAATGTCTAGTTGGAGCATAAAGTTTTGGACTTATTTGAATTCAAACTTTAGAAAAAAATTAGTGTTGGAGTTTAGAGGAGCCTTCTCAATATTAATACTAAAGTGGTTGAAAGTTATGCACAAAGCTATGAACTTATGTAGTTATATAAGGAGCTTGGTATATAAGGGAAAAGATTGGATTAAGGTTGAGAAATTTATTGGGTGTAAGCTTTGGGATAAGTTTCATTTCATCAACCTTAAGGTTTCAAGAGATTGAGTTCTACAATTGGTTATTGTATTTGTATCTTTTGAGTGAGTTGATTATAAAAGTTTTAGTTGATCTTGTAAAGATAAAGTGTAAACCAATTGGTTGTGATTGGTGTGTGTGCTCATAAGAGTGGTTGCGTATACTCTGGGTGTAGAGCAGGTGTGTAGTTGTTGTAATTGTTAAGTATTTGGTTTGGCTTGTGAAGTCGAGCTTAAGGTCAAGGAGCGAAGGACAATCACGTGGCTTGTGAAAACGACTCGGAGTTGTGTGCGGTGAAGGACAAGTGGGCTTGTGAAGCATTTAGGCCTTGCTTGGTGAAAGACAAGTGGTTGTGACATTTATGTTATAAAAATCAAAGGTTGACTATAATGAAGCACGAAAACTTGCTCAACTGTTTGATATGGTTGTGTAGAAGAGAAGAGTACGAGCTTAGAACTTATAAAAAATCTTGTATTTGTTTTCTCTTGTCTTTACTCTATTTACTTTAATTGATTTCAGCTACTATACAAATTTTATGGTTTGACTAGTTTGTCAACATTTGTTGTGATTTTGTATGTAGTTACTTTATTTTGTTAAGTTTCTTTATAGGTCAAAATCCTTTATTGTTTATTTCGGCACTAACCTGATTATTCAAGCATTATAGTTATTCTGAAGCATACCAAACTCCTTTTTAGTGGAGAAGAGGTCGGAAAGGGGAAGGGTTGGACGAAGAAGAAGTGAAGGGTGGAAATGGTGGAAGTAGTGGGGTATTTATAGGCTAGGAAAAAGGTCCAACGCAAAGGCGTAGGCTGGGCGCTCAAATGCCTGGCCCAACAGCTGGCTAGGCATGCGCGAGGAAAACGCACACAAACACAATTCTAGTGGGTGCAAAGGCTAGCAAGGAAAAAAGAAGGGAACTTCGGGTTTCAGCGCAAGGGAGGTGGGCGAGCACTTTTACATCTCAACCGGTGGGAAATTCAAAAGAAAATCCATAAAGCTTAGAGTAGGGGCACCGGCTAGGTGCCTTTGTACTCAGCGCAAAAAACACCTAGGGTTTTCACCCTAGGGAGGCCAGGATGATCTTGCAAACCACTCCGTAGGTCCTATAGTGAAAAGGGATTCACACACATGCAATGCTTACTAGACATGC
This sequence comes from Piper betle, assembly GCA_033002965.1. NCBI lineage: Eukaryota > Viridiplantae > Streptophyta > Magnoliopsida > Piperales > Piperaceae > Piper > Piper betle. The sequence goes on along the minus strand of JAURVB010001350.1, from coordinate 13,051 downwards.
GAAGGATGTTGTCTAACTATGACACGACACAACCAAACTAAAAATAAAAGCCGGGCAACCTAGTGTCCTACCTGGTGTTCCAAACGCGAAGGGAGAATATGTACACTTGGCTCATATACATACATAGCAAAAGGGTCGGACAAAGCAAATCGATCTGAGTTAAGACTGAACTTACACTAGAACTATCGGGTAAATGTCCCAAGGTTTACAAGTAGTCTAATAAGAATAGCTATAAGAGAAACACATTTGACTTGAGAGGAAGAGGGAACCTCTCAATCCATTCCATTCCAAATTTTCAAGATGAGGAAGGAAGTAAATATAGAAGTAATGAAGAGGCTAGAGATGTGGATGTGGACTTCTTGTTCCTTGAGCAAGTACTTTGCATGCATGCATACTATTGTACATGTATTCACATGGTTGGTGGTTATCCTCAAAGTAAGTCCGTTGCGTCCATGGAATATTAGGTTAAGTAGTAAAATTTTAGATGATAAATAGTCCGGTGACTTTAAAGTAATTAGTCGATCTGATTTAGCCAATTTCTTACCAAGCAGTCACCTTTGTTGGGAATGGAAGGTTAGGTTTGACATATAAGTTATAATATATTAGGGTAATGGAAGGTCAAGACGATCAAAACTGACCCCAAAAGTAATCCTACCTAACTTTTGGCATGCTGTTAACTTCTCTGTATCCTTGTCAACTTTTAAAATGATTAATTGTATTTGAAAGATAAATGTGATGAAACTTATATTACCACCAATAATTAGGAGTCACAAGCTCATGACATAATTGGCCATTACCTTAAGGAGAAAGGAAATCCGGATATGATGCATGTGAAACACTATACCCACAATCGGAGTATCCTACTGTATTAAACTTAGCGTGGGAACCACAATCGTGGGATTAGCACTACCTATAAATAGGTCCCGCAAGCCACTCATATGTGCCATTATAACCCCTTCCTCCCCTTCACTTACACCATACACCGCAACTCATTACCCAAGCACCACTTGATCCACTCCTAGTCCATCCATGGGCCACGAAGTGATGCACCCAGCACGGTCCCCGGCCGACGACAGTAGACTCATGGCGGCCCAGCGGGTTCCGATTCCACCAGAGAGGCCGTACCGCGAAACCTTGGGTGCGAACCTCAAGGAAACCTTCTTCCCGACGATCCCTTTCGCCAATTTAGGGGGAAGCCTTTGGGGAGGAGGGTGGTGCTAGGCTTTCAGTATCTGTTCCCCATTCTAGACTGGGGCTCTCGTTACACTTTCTCCGATTTCCAGGCGGACCTCATCGCCGGTATCACCATTGCCAGCCTTGCTATTCCCCAAGGCATTAGCTACGCTAAACTCGCCAGTCTTCCCCTATTATAGGACTGTGTACGTTAGTCGCGTCCCTTTGCTATATCATATATACATGATGCTAATTAACGTTCCCATTTTGTCTTTAGACTACGAAGAGAGTAAGAGCAAGGGGGTATGTTTATAAATATGTGTGTTGGTGCAGATTCAAGCTTTGTGCCGCCATTAGTGTATGCATTGATGGGGAGCTCCAAGGACATGGCCGTGGGGACTATGGCTGTTGGGTCGCTGCTCATGGCGTCCATGCTGCAGCAGGAGGTTCCAGACTCCAACAGCCCCATCTTCATCCACCTCGCTTTTACTGCTACCTTTTTCGCCGGTATCTTCCAGGCTTCACTAGGCTTGCTCAGGTAGGCATATAATATAATGGCTCTAGAGTTATAATGTTTCGTTCATGAGTAATAAGCTGCAAAACTAAATCTGGGTTGTGTAAAAACGAGAGCAGGCTGGGTTTTATAGTGGATTTTCTTTCGCATGCAACCATAGTTGGGTTCATGGGAGGTGCTGCCACAGTGGTGTGCCTGCAGCAGCTCAAAAGTATTCTTGGCTTGCTGCACTTCACCCATGGCACCTCTGTTGTTGATGTCATGAAGTCCGTCTTCACCCAAACCCACCAGGTGATATTCATTTATTGAGCCTTGTTTATTTCGCTTTTCCTTATCCAATTTTCATATAGCGCAAAATATAATTACCCTTTTTTACTCATGTGGTCATGCAGTGGAGATGGGAAAGTGTTGTGGTGGGCATTGGTTTCCTCTTTTCTTGCTGCTCGCTCGCTTCATTGTAAGTAAATTTTACTTGGATACCTTGATTCGACATCAGCTAATAGGGAAATAAATATAGTATGCGTTAATAATAAGCTAGGAACTAATCCAATTCCATGTACATAGATTCAGTCGTGTTTCCGATTGCCTACGTAGCATACGTAACAGTGATGTTAAAGGCAAATATAAAACTTATTTTTTAACATTACATGCAAATATAACTCTTTTTTCTAACTTGCAAATTTAAGGAATTATATAACCCGGCCTAACTACAAATTGATTGGCATAATTTTATTTTTTAAACGTGATTAACCAAATTAAATAGATCTTACTTTATAAGTTATTAGATGCCGTACTAATTTTTATAGGTTATTATAATTCACCAATCTTGAAAAAAGCTCATGCACCGAAAATTTTTTCCTGGTCTATGTTTACTCTTACCCACTGTCTAATATATACAATCTAAGGTCAATTCGTAAGCTAAATGTAATAACTGAGCTCAAGAGTAAATTAATGAGCCTAAGTTATTCTTTTAAAAATAGTTAATCTAGTTAAAGATTTATATACGCGTCTTCACTTATATAATAGATCTTACCTTAGAAAGTGTTCAATGTTGAACTAATTTTTGTGAATTATTATAAATTAACATATTTCCTTCCATATAGGATTAACTTCAAATAGAACTATATCTCTCTCATTTGTCTTCACGTAAAAAATAAAAGTTTTTTAACCTACCCTTAAACTTATAGATTGAGACAGTAATCTTTGGACTCGAATTAGGCATAAAGTAGTCATATTATTATATGTTACTAACCAAGGTGTTGTCTTATACGCGATTTATATCATAGATAAATTTTAATTTTATAGATAAATTTTCGTTGAATAATGAGATAAATTATATTAATCTAATATTTTAGATATAATTTTTTATTGATTTAAAAAATAGATCTTAATTGAATGAGAAGATAAATTATAATAACTTAATTCATTTTTTTGTGTATTTTGATTGATTAAAGCTCTTACATTTAATCACAAATCAGTGTTGAATTTTCCTTTTATTAATAAGAGTAGATATGCTCCCTTATTTTGAACTTATCTAAGTTCTTGAAGGCAGCTTTAACTTGTGCATCTATAAATCTAACTGACCTGGAAACTAAAAATATCACGTAATTAGTAATAGATTAATATTTTTTAAAGTAAATTTATTGTTATCCAAAATTTTTATTTATGAAACTTGCATCTATTCCTGAATTACATTAGAACACTGGCCGGTACGGACAATAAAGTGTAAAAGATCTCATCAAGAAAAATGAGCAAATTAACAAAATAAATAATGGATGATGCTAGTCATAAAATCTCGGGAGGTTAACCTTGTTGTGTTCTCAAGATTATATTTGTATTTTATTTCCTCCAAATAGGTCCACTTCTCATTTTCCTTGTCAACGCCTTTCATTTTCGTTAAACGGAACTTCTCACCTATCATCTATATCCCAGAAGTCAAGATTAATGTTCGTTTATTTAATCTTACAAGTCTTAATTCTAATAACAACATTGTGAAAATTTCAACGATCGCTTACACGATGTTTGGTTGCTCCACTTGAAGCCACCGCTTTAAAAATTAGACGGTTTACTGTTTGTGCCCCAAAATGGTGCTTGGTTGAGGATGAGATAAGTAATAAAGTGAGTGATCTTGTAAAGGAATACCAGAAAAGTTGGGGAAACAGTTTTTTTTCATGGTAAAGCACTAGCGAAACAGTTGATTCCATTCAACTCCCACAGACTATAATTTTCATCTGCCACTTCATGATCTCAATCACATCTTTGTTTTCACATTTTTATCTACTCAATCATGAAATTAGATAGGCTGCTAATTCTTCATAGTCTTAGCTGAATATTTAATATAATAAAGGAACATTGTCTTTGCTTCGGTGATCGAGTTACGTATAAATTATGGTACTGTGGACAGAGCAAAGGGAGGCCAAAACTGTTTTGGATATCCGCAGGAGCTCCATTGCTGTCAGTGATCCTGGGAAGCATTCTTGTCTACCTCACCCATGCTGAAAATCATGGGGTTCAAGTTGTAAGTTTTCCTCCTCCCTCTCCTTGCTACTATGCATCAACAGCACTATTAATATACACTACAAAAATTAGTCTTTTCCCATGCATTGAAAGAAATAGCCGTAGGGGAAAATAGTAACTTTTTCCACATCTTATACTCATTTATAAATATCTTAAAATATAAAAAAATGTAGAGTTTTTCTACGCGGTTAAAATTGTCGTGGAGAAGATATAAAAAAGTGGTATTTTTTTACCATTTTTCTTCAATACTGAGTTCATAAATCGTGGAAAAAAATAATTTATTTTAATAATAAGATCACCCTCCTACAGAGAGGAATATTGTCGCTTTATTAGGATTACAAAAATCCTATTTTTCTTTTTGTTTTTCTTATTTTTGTCGTTGTTTGATTTCACGGTATAATGAGTGCAGATAGGACATCTGCAAAAAGGATTAAACCCGCTATCAGTGAGCCAATTGGTCTTTGACTCCAAGTACTTGCCGGTTGTTCTCAAGACTGGATTAACAGTTGGTCTCATTGGCTTGGCAGTAAGTGGCTATAATTTTTACATACCTTGCTATATACCAATGTAAACCATATACATGGAAAGAAAACTTCTCTATTTCTTGCTGATCTCTATACAAACTAATTATTTAGGAAGGAATAGCTGTGGGAAGGAGCTTTGCAGCATTCAAAAACTACCACATTGATGGGAACAAGGAAATGATTGCGTTTGGAATGATGAACATAGCAGGCTCTTGTACCTCTTGCTACTTAGTTGCGGGTAAATAATAGCTCTTTCAGACGGTGATCATTAAATTGAATTTTGTTGTGTCAATTAATAGGATATGATAAGCTTTTATAAGTCTCTCTTACTCTAAAACTAGCATGAAAATAAGACTTTTCCGAAACGCATATCCACGCCAGTGGCCTTTCCCCACGAATGACGTCGGAGTTGGGACTAACCTTAAATATTTTACCCACAATCTTTCACCCATAATATTTCACTGTGAAAGCTGACAAGCTCTTAACCTTGAATAAATGGGATTGCAGGGCCATTTTCACGATCAGCTGTGAACTACAACGCCGGATGTAGGACTGCTGTCTCCAACATTGTGATGGCTGTGGCAGTCATGTTCACCCTCTTGTTCCTAACGCCCCTCTTCCATTACACTCCAATGGTTGTGCTCTCCTCTATTATTGTTGGAGCCATGTTGGGCCTCATCGACTATGAAGCTGCCATTCACCTCTGGAAGGTTGACAAAGTCGACTTCTGCGTCTGCCTTGGAGCTTATCTTGGTGTCGTCTTTGGTAGCGTTGAGATTGGCCTCATCATTGCCGTAAGTATCATCATAATTTTAAAACACCATTTTTACTTAAACATTTCTAAGAATTAACTTATTTATGACTTTTTTAGTCAACAAAGAGTAAGATTTATAGAATTTATCAACACATTATTTTTTCCTAAATTTAGCTAAATTAATATTTTAAAATGATATAAAATATATATTTCACAATTTGAAGTACTAAGTGTAATGTCTACTAATTTCTTAATCTTGTATTTATTTAATTAAAAAAAATAATATAAATGACTTTGAGCTGGCTTAGGGTTAGAGTACCAAGTCGATTGATCCACTTCACAGCAGTGTTGAGTTGAGTCTAAAATCTAAATCTAAGTTTTCAAACTATTAGTAAAATCTAAGCAAGATATTGCGTTATTCATAACTAATATTATAGATAAAATTTAATTTTATATATAAATTCTAATTAATTCTAATTTAATGTTTTAAATATAAATTTAAATTAATTTTAAAAATAAATCTTAATTGAACGAAAAAATAAACTATAATAATTTAATATTTTTTATTAACTTTTCTTTGCCTTGAGCTTTACTCTAAAGAACAAGATGGGCATATCGAACAGGTGGTGATATCAATGCTTAGAGTGCTCCTGTTCGTAGCACGACCGAGGACTCATGTTCTTGGCAACATTCCCAACTTAGCATCATTCAGAAATGTGAATCAGTATCCGGGAGCAATTCACGTCCCCGGCATTCTCATTCTGCAAATTGCTGCTCCTATCTATTTTGCAAATGCTAGCTATTTGCGAGAGAGGTCAGTTCATGTTGAAGAACACACGTTTTTTATACGAAATCTAACACATATCGTCCTAGTATATATCAATGTATCATCAAATCCAATCTCATCACACTCTGATGCTACAAATGCTACATATTGGCAATATGGCAGGATCTCGAGGTGGATTTATGACGAAGAGGATAGAATCAAACAGTCCGGAGAGATCAGCCTACGATATGTCATTTTAGACTTGAGTAGTAAGTGGTGTTCTTGGGTCATTGCAAAGTTTGAATATCGTGTCGGTTGACCATACCAGATTTATACGATACAATGGGTAAATTTGGTTCATTCAAATCCATTGAGGTTGATTTATTGGATTTTAAAATTACAAATAAAATATTTTATTAGTCATTGAAAATATTTTTTATGATGATATTTAATTAAATATCAATTAAAATACAATAGTTTAAAAAATGGCGGGGGGGGAGGGGTGAAAATTAAAATGGTCCTTTGGAGTAAAGCAAGCAGTAATAAATTTGAAGAAGTACATGATATACTGCAGTACGAGACCAGCGGGTACAATATTGTGGTATTTGAAACTATATATTGGTCATAGATCAGCTCTTTCTCTGTTCAAAATGATCATAGATAGCAGCTAAATTGTTGTGTCTATTTGGTTGTTTATTCACAGCTGTTGCTGCCATTGACTCTAGTGGGATTACCATGCTAGAGGAAGTGAGAAAGTCTATTGATAGAAAAGGATTGAAGGTCAATAACCGCTCTCGTTAAAATATTTCCTCCTCTCTTCCTCTCAAATCTCTGTTCTTGTTTTTCTTACTAATGGTTGTTGGCTTGGGAACTGATTGGCAGCTTGCTTTGGCCAACCCCTCAAGTGAAGTAATGAAGAAGCTAGACAAGGCCAAGTTCATAGAATCACTGGGTCAAGAGTGGATCTATCTCACTGTAGGAGAGGCTGTGGCTGCTTGCGATTACATGTTACACACAATCAACCCAGGGGTGGGAGAGGCCAACGCTCATGATAATAACATGGTTTGAAACATATAAACAGGAACCTAACCCATGGCCACAAAATTGTAAACTATCCTTTGCTATTATGAAAACTGGCCTACATAGCAAAATGTTGATTGTGGGAAATGTAATTGGGGTTTGGCAAGAGAGAGTTTTGCGAATTCTTGCCTTGGAAACTTCTCCACAGCAGCGCAAGTGGGGCTGGATTTAGCGGAAGTTATGTTATAATATAGTTTATTAAGTGTTAATGCTCTTGCATTTTAATTTAGCTTTGAAAACTAATAATTTTATAATGGAATAAAATTTAATTTTGAACTTTATCTTAAATTTATAACAGCTAAAGCAATGGAAAGATGTTAAATTTCAAGTAAATGTTGTTGTCCGCCTTCAAAACTTTATACTGAAAAAGTGTCTTATTTTCAGAAAAAATACTAATGACAATAAACCAAATACTGATATGAAAAGTCACTTGTCTGATGCAAGTCGACAGGTAGAAGATATTTTTAAAATAGTTAATTCAATTTAAAAATTTATAATTACACCTCAATAATATATTGAATCTTATCATAACGATACCGGAAATAAAACTAATTTTGAAGGATATCACATGGCAATATATTCCATGCATCCTTCAAAATAGATACCTCCAATTTATTCCAACAAATTTTAAAGAATTCCCAGGTAGACAGAAAAAAGTGTAAAACCCTATAACCAAGAAGATTTATTGGAAGTAGCCACCAGGTTTCCAAGTTCTGGGGATGAATCAGAAAGCTCCCTAACCAAGGCTGCCGTACCTAAAGCAAGACAAACATTCGTGCGACTTTCTTTCTTCTAAATTTGCCATTTCAAGTAAAAATTCAGAATAACTCTGTTCTAGGCTTGGAAAAAACAATCTCTCTGTTGTAGAGTTGGTAACTGTTTCTGATTTATTTACTTGTTCTTCACAAAATCTTTCTACATAAACATTCGTTGCTTTGCTTCCTACTAAACTCATTTAGGGTCAGTTTAATTGGTAGAAAAAAAAGGTAAATTAATATTACCCACCAAAAGCAGTATATAATTTCGAAAGTTGACCTGATTGAGTCAAGAATCAATCATACTATTATTTCTTAGTTTAACAACTGGTTCACACTCTGTGCAGCTAATCAATCATGCTATTATTGTAGTGATAAAGATTCCGCACTTAGCTACCGTGATTTGGCAAATCTCTCTCCCCCCACGTATATGTTACGATAATGACTGGGAAATGCCTCTTCTAGTGCTTGAAAGGCTCATTGCTATTGAACATGGTCTCTCTCCCTCCCCGTATCTGTTTCGATAATGACTGGGAAATGCCTCTTCTAGTGCTTGAAAGGCTCGTTGCTATTGAACATAGTGATTCACAAGAAAAGGTCCTTTTGCACCCCCTATTACCAATTATTATTTTCAAGGAGTTTTATTATTCATCAAATAAACCAATATATCATTTGTTCACTCCCTGAAATTAATCAGAAAACATCCAAACGATCGACTAACCACTAGAACCTTTCCAAGCTTTAACTGTATATCAATCCATAAAGATAGAGGCATTGGAACTATGGCTTTTATATTTTATTTACTGCAATACAATTGGTGTTAGAGGTAAAGATGTTGCTAGTGTCGGAAATGTCCGCATGAAGTTGCAGACTTATTAAAAAAACATAAAGAATAGAGGGAAAGCAAAAATCTTTCATAAAAGAGGGAAATGGAAGAAATACAAAGGCTGGATGAAATAAAGTATTATGAGGGGGTTCAATCTCCAAATAATTGGGGGAAAGCTACGGTGCATGCGATGCCCCTCCCAAATTTACATTCCCGTCAGGGGCTGCTTTTTGTCTGACAACCCAGACCCCGAGCAAAACAGCATATAGAATGATGAATAATATAGCAAGGCATGCAATAAACAATAAATAATTAACAAAAATTGAACAAGTAAAATTAATTTGTCATTTAAATTGCCGCAAAATAATTAAATCCATCAAATATTTTTATTGGTCCATGTTCATAACAAATCTAATTAAGCAATATAGTAATAATAATAATAAGCAAATCCATATCCCACGACCGAATTCCACTACTAATAAAATATAACCAAAATAAAACAAAAAAATTCCAAAATAAAATAAATAAATTATGTAAATAGTTCATGTGCAGAGTCCACGCCACTTTCTCCTCCTAAGGCTCACTCTGAGCTAGTTGTTACATGCGGAATTAATTTTGCGTTAGTGATAAAATTATTAATAACGAATAAAAATAATAAATAAATAAGAAATACTATATAGGTTTAGCCGATCTATTAGAAAGAATTTTCATATATGATTATAAATGTTGTCACTATCCCTAATGGGATGACAATATATTTATACCCCACCTAGTCCTCGATGTACGAGCGCATATTGGGCTATTTTGATTTACAATCCTTTAAACTTTAATATCTTGCAACTACAATAGCAAAACCTTGACACATGTCCAATATGCCAATGCCAGAACCATGCATATCTCCCAACCAATGAATAGATAATGTGTTAATTAAATATCGTATAAGTTATACATACCTCAAAGTCTCTCTTGTACTCCCACACAACCAACTAGCAAGTGATATCCTAGAACACCAAAATATACATTAACATATACAATTGAACAATTACATGCTATGCAATGCCATGAGATACATACACACCAACAAAGATAATATACATGCCAAAAGAAGCAACATTTAGCATTCAGCATTGACACCCGTTAATTAACTTTATTTTTAATTAATTATCATGGTATAATTAACTTGACTAGCCCTCATTAACAAAAACTCAATTTCACACTCTAGAAGGTTCATGCTAGGGTGCACCGTTAAGTTGTGCCATGGCACAACTCTACCCGAAGCATGCCATTCACCTTGGCATGAGACATCTGTTTCACGCGCACCCTTGCGTCTTGGCGTGCACACGGATACCCCAACACGAAAATTACATACAATAATGCACAACTCATTCACAATTAAATCTTCCACATTTATACAAGTTGAATACATTATTTATTAATTACCCATGATAATTTTTCATATAATTATTAATTATATCAAAATTTTTCATTAAAGCACAATAAAAAATTATATATTCTATACATTGCTACATACATCCAACTACCGTGTTACATCAACTTCATTACATGCAAATCTTCATAAAAACATCATTAAAGTATAATTCTACACAATCCCACCATGTTGCTATAGAATTTATAGAAGTATTAATGTAGAACAATCAACTAAGAAGAATTACATGCAAATCATCAACATCTCATGAAAAACACAAGCAAAATGACTCAATTTCCAAAAACTTGTTGAACAACACAAACCAATAACAAAACACCACAATTACAAATCTTCTTCTATCAGAGATTCATAAGAAACTCAAGTAATAATTATTCAAAGCATAATGTATGCATGAATTGCACACAAAACTAATATAATATGATGATATGATGAAGAAATAAGAGAGAAAAGATGGAACCAACCGAACCCTAGTCTCCCCCTTCCCTCTCCCCCGAGATGTTGACCTCAAGAAAAGAGAATAAAGGCGCTGATGTCCCCTCTCTAATTTATTAAATATGGTCGACCCTCTTAGGGGTATTTTGGGTATTTCACTAGCTTAGTTTGTTAATCATCATAATTAAGTGTTTTACCCCTAGTTAAATATGGATTTAACCCGAATAACTTTCACTTAATTAAATATTCGATGTAACCTCTCTCGATTAATTTATTTAATTTAATTAATGAAATCTGGCCCAACCTAGGATTTCACCATGAATAAGAGAGAATGCAACAACAAGTTGCTAAGCAGTTTGCTTCAACTAGATGGGAGATTGATCAAATAAAGATGAAGGATTATATAAGTGAAATTCGTATGTGGGCTAATGTAGTAGAGGTGAAGAATATCAACTGAAGTCTAAGAGGAAAATATTAGAAGCAATGCCCAATAGTAGAAGTGTGTGAGTGAGGGAAGCATGACCAAGAGAGCCATGACTAAGCACGTCCGATGTCGCAAGAAAGCCTTCTATAAAAACTATGTTCCAAGGAGGGACAAAGGGAGAAAGTAGTTAAGGCCATAGAAAAAATCATTGTAATGAAAAATGTGTCTGCCATTGGTCATTTTTTTGAAAATATGATAGAAGTTAGGTGGTCACCGGGTAAAACTACCGACACCTAGAGAAATTTAAGTAAAGTATTTAAATGAATTTCCGAGAGAGACAAAAAGTTTTGTACAAAGCTTGAAACCATAGTGGGAATCGCATGGTTGTTCACTCTTATATGATGTTTGGAAAGGTATAACAAAAATGAATATCATCAATTTGATGTTGTGAAGTGATGAGAAAGTAGTAATCTTAGATTCTGTATAAGCATTTAACATTGAAAGTTCTCGATCACACCTTTTTCATACATAGTCTATAACACAATCATGACCATATATAAATTCACAACCATTCTTTCTAAATCAATAGCCTTTTTAACCATGTTATGTTTTGAAACTCCCTCAATTATGAGGTTGATGCAATGTGCAGCACAATGAGTAAATTAAAGGTTGTTATAATTTATACAATCTTCTTTTGACCTATTTCTTTTATCTTGTATTCCAATATTCTCATTATGTACTCGTGACTTTGTTTGTCTAGATATAACTCGATTTAGCACAAATTACATTACTTTACGAAGCCTAATTATAGGAAAAATGGATTATAAAACGGCTTTCTTAGCTTTGAGTAGTACCATAGGAATTTCTAATGGGGTGTAAGAACTCGCCCTCACTGTTTAAATATGAACACCCTAATGACAAGGTCATTACATATTCATAATACCTATAATTAAATTAAATATATATGTTGCACAAATAGAATAACACTAATTGAGTCGACCTTTCATTTATGTACCGTAATATATACCACTAATATATCCATAATACAATCTCCATATATCTATATCCAAGTATAATCAGCAAATAAGTCCACTAATATCAAATTCTTATTATATACATAAAAAATAAACCAACTAGAATGATTTGTACCTGAATTATCCCCAGCTTTCATTATGTTTGGGTTGAGTTGATATCCGCAGTTGAGCCTTGCTTTGTTGTGAAAACCGGGTAATTTTCACCGAAGATAACTAGTTCATTTTGAGAACTATTATCTAAATGACAAGCGTGAAAACTGTTGTACTAAAAATTACCCCAAAATAAAATTCCCAGAAAAGTGCGGTGGGACACACGGTCCGCTTAAAAACCAACTCCTAGACAGAATTTTATCAAGTAATTTAAATAACACAATAATTAATAATAACTATACCCGATAATAGCTATTAAATAGACATAAAAGGAACAAAAAGAACACTGAAATTTAACGAGACTTACGTCCTTGGACACTACAAAAATAATATTTCAATATTCAAAGAAATATTACAAAAGAAAGAAAGAAACAATTTACCAAAGAAAGAAGGATGACAATTTTGGGATGTCAAGAACCAAAGGGGAGGAGCCTTATTTATAGGGACAAGACTCTTCCCAAACCCACAAAACTTTAGATGTGGGACTTGATTTGGCATACAATAATTCTCCACCTTGACAAAATCCCATACAATTCTCTCACGAATCCAACTTTCAGTAGTGTCTGCAAACTTCATCTTTTAATTTGTAACGATATTGACCAAATCTAAACACTCTATCTTTCAATTTATAACAATATTGACCAAGTCTAAATAA
>JAURVB010001347.1:0-12245 GCA_033002965.1 Piper betle | reverse complement strand
TCAAGAACTTTCTTACAAGCAACAACATTTCCTTTGAGTCCAGCAATATGTTGCTTGAAGCGATATACCCCTCCACTTATGGTTTTTCCGTAAAAGTTACAGATGACTTGCTTCTTAGATGCATCAAGTGGTGTGCCATATTCCCATCCAAAATCCATCTTCCCTGTGACTGATATCTCAAAATTTTGATAACTTCAAATGACTCTGTAGTTAAATTTGCAGCCAAAGAGAACTCCGGAATCTACAACTACCATCAATCCGACCACTACCAAGCTGATTTTCAATCAAATGGTATCCCATTCACAAAGACAACAAACTGAACAACAAGGCAAAGACAATTAACTACAAAAACCGTCAATTACAGTTCCTAAAAACCTTAGCATATCAACAGTAGCACACCAAAAAATTCATCATCAATCGAACCACTACCAAGCAAATTTTCAAGACTTCCAAGCTATATTCGCACATCACAATTTGCACAGCACAATTTACACATAGCACATATTCGCACATCACAATTTGCAGCACACACAATTAAGTCAACGAAATCACAAATCAGCAATAAAAAATCCCAAATCCGCACAAAATTTCAATTTGGACATCACAATTTGCACATCATATTAATCAATTCACACATCACAACATTCAATTTCAATAAAAAAATCCAAATTTACCCAAATTTTCGTTCGGCCGCCGATTCCACCCGAACTCCTCGCCTTTGCGCTCCACAGCACACTCCACAGTGCTGTTGGTCTGGCCACCTATCGGAGGCGGAGTTGCGAGGGTGGTGGCGTGGTCAGAAGGTCGGGTGGAGTTGAGGTCTAACGACGGAAGTGCGGCGGAGGGCGGCCGCCAATTCCACCCGAACTCCTCGCCTTTGCGCTCCACAGCAGGTCGGGCGGAGCTGAGGTCGGATGGCGGTGGCGTGGTCGGAAGGTCGGGTGGAGCTGAGGTCGGACAACGGAAGCGCGGCGGAGGGCGGTAGCGCGTGCAACGGCGGAAGCGGGGGAGGGGTATGATTTTAGGTTTTTAAAATCCAAATTACCATTTTACCCATGCTTAAATAATTTAATAAAAATCATACCTAGGGTATTTTAGTAATTTACTAAAAAACCGATTCCGATTTAAATCGGCCGATTCCGATTCCTAGTTAAATCGGTCGGAATCGGGCGAAATCGCCATATTCCAAAGCCGATTTGGGGCCGACTGATTCGGCCCCGAAATCGGATCGGCGCGACGCCGATCCGATTTAAATCGGCCGATTCCACTCGGAATCGGCCGATTCGTGCAACTCGGGTTTCGGGTTAGGGTTTTACCATTATAGTGGGCTATGAATAAGATATATGAGTACATGGTAGAGTGCCATAGTTGCATGGAAGAAAATAAGAATATGATTAGGCTATATGGTTGACACTATAGGAAAAAGGAATAAGGATTGGACAACACGACTAGTAATTAAGTAGTAAGAACCGGTGATTGACATGACACAATTACATGACATTGACTATGCAGTATATAAAAATAAATAAGAGTGCTAGCTTAATAGTATGATAGATAGGTAGTACAGAGTTTAACATCTACACAGAAGGTGGATGACAACTAGAGCAACTGGTCCAAACTTAGAGATCCAGATTGCCTACATCAACATCTAAGAAGGCACCTGACATTAGAGATGCTGGTGTGTAGTATTATGTAGTACCATGGTGTGCACCTTTGCTTTGTAGTAGCCTTTATATGACCATTTTATAGCCATGCTTGTGAGTCTACTACAGTGATAATAGCTAAGTGAGTTGCGATAGAGTATCATAAATCAGTACGAGACAACCAGTTACAAATGCATAAGAAGAGATAAGACACTTACTCAACCTCGCTATGGGTTCCCATTAACCTGAGGTGCGAGAGTGGTTCTTTGAGTCCACTGTTCCCCATCCACTAGAATGTATGCAACTGGTACTCAATCAAGAAACACCTATCTATTGTCTACTGATTAGTCTAGAGCCCTAGGAGCCATCCTTCTAGATGCATGTGTTGTAGTTTTCAGGGATGATGGTTAGATCCACGATAAGTGACAACAATGATAGTTCAAAATAGACACTACCTTGACTGTTCATATATTTTTATATACCACCTTATCCTCGTTTACACATTTCTCGTTATGCACTTTTAAGTGATGACATATTGATTGTATCTTACAGGCAACCTCTCTCCTTAAGAGAGCACCATTAGGCTCCCTTAGCACTTCTCACGGATTATACCCTTACTATACTCCAATTTTCGTGGCCAATCATGATACCCTTGTTCTAGGGTATCTGTAAAGACCTGGAAAAAATAAATAAATAAATAAATAAATATATATATATATATATATATATATATTCGACGCGGTGGGATCGAACATTGGTATCCATGAATTTATTTAAATTATTTACCCGCTACCCGGTTAATTATCAATTACCCGGTCAAGTGGAAAGTATTAGTTAACCGGTTAAGTATTTTTACCCGGTTAAGTAAACCATACCATCTAACCATTTAACTGAACCATACCATGTACCCGTTTAAGAGGTTAAGTGAAATGGTAAAGTGAACCGTATCACTTACCCATTTACCCGGCAACGAAGTGTGTTTTCATAAACCCTAAGCCTTCTTTCATTTTATAAGGAGGAGGGAGGGGCGTCATGCACATAAGCTCCTTGGACAAACGCCGGCTTCCCCATTGTTTTAGTAAGTTTCTTCCTCTCTTCTTCAAAGTTTGCATGCATACATATGATCAAACATTATAATACAAGATAATCATGGAAACTATGACTTGAAATCAACAAGAAAAAGGGTAGATTTCATAGAATTTATAGCCAAGGATGGTAGCACGTTCTGCTGAATTGCAGCAGCGGCACCATGGCGATTGTGTCACAACCAGTTGCATATACCACGCAGCAAGGTAGTGTTTCACTTCTTTTGGGCGTTGGGTTGTTGTGCGGGAAGAAGGGGACGCTTTGGGCGGTGCTGCTGGCCACGTTTGAGTCGCCATAGCAGCAGGAAGGTCGCCATGGCTGCTGGTTCGTTGGTGCAGAACTTAGTTGGACGTGGTTAGTTGTTGAAAGGCACAAGCTTTAGGCTTCCAATTGGATTGCTAGGAAAGGGAAGCAGTTAGGGAAGGAAGTGAATTGGTTTTGGGTTGAAGAAGAGGACGCCAAGGCTGGGTTTTTGGTGCAGGAACGTCGCCTAGGATAGCTGCTGTAAAACGTGGACGTTAGGCTTCATCTTGGGTGGTTTTAATTTGTTGTTGATGCTGGATTAGGATGTTTGGATGGTTGTTTAGCTAGGTTGCATAGGGAAGAAGAAGAAGGGCGTGATCTAAGTGGTGCCAAGGTCTGGTTGGTGCTGGTTTTGGTGAAGAGAAGGAGGGTGACGGGAAGAAGAAGAAGAAGAAGAAGAAAATGGCAGTTTGGTAATTTCTGGTTGACTCGATATGGGTTGAGTTAAAAATCATAATAATAATACCAACTTGTATTCAAATCATTAAAATAAATAATTTAAAAGAGATATGAGTTAAGTGGTCAAAATAATAAATTTATAAATTATTACATGAAATTAATAAATTTCGATCGGGATAAACGGTAATTAATTAATCGGCTGATTAAAAGCAATTAACTTAAATTGAAGGGTTAAGAGGAATATATAATAAAGACTTCACCTTTATCATATAAAAGTTATATTTGATAAATAAAACGATTATTCTTATAATAAATTCGTAAAGTAAAATAATGGATCAATAAAAGATAATCGCGTACAAATTACGCGATAGCATAATTAATTAAATAAAGAAGTGTTGAACCTTATCGAATTAAATAAATTAATTAATGTGGAATATATTAAATATTTAGTTGCATGCATTTTCGACGCGAGTAAAATTATACTAATGTATAATTTTATGCCCCATTCATATTAGGGTTAGCGGATTACAGTCGGACGAACCCGCAAGTCAGGTACGTATAATAGATAGAACATCGTATTTTCCTTGTTGGTAGCCTAGGTCGGCCTGAGCCCAGATTCGACCACCATGCACGAAGTGCAACCGGGGTCAAAGAATTGACTCAGTCCGACACTGGGTCGTGTTATGTGTGTGAATCTTGTAATGCATCGATATTGTTTTGGAGTAGTGATAGCCGCCCCATAAAAAGGCTACGGCCGGGGTGAGTGAGGCACGGCGATTCCTCCATCGCACTAGAGTGCAGTGATTGCCGCCCCATAAAAAAGGCTACGGCCGGGGTGTGTGAGGCACTGACACTGAGTGCGGTGATAGCCGCCCCATAAAAAGGCTACGGCCGGGGTGTGTGAGGCACTAGCACTAGAGTTGGCAGTGAGAGCTTCCCCACAAACGGGGTGTAGCAATCACGTGAGTGTAGTGATAGCCTCCCCATAAAAAGGCTCCGGCCGGGGTGTGTAAGGCACTAACACTAGAGTGCAGTGATAGCCTCCCCATAAAAAGGCTACGGCCGGGGTGTGTGAGGCACTGGCACTAGAATTGGTAGTGAGAGCTTCCCCACAAACGGGGCATAGCAATCACCTGAGTGCAGTGATAGCTTCCCCACAAAAAGGCTACGGCCGGGGTGTGCGAGGCACTGGCACTGGAGACGGTAGTGGTAGCCTCCCCATAAAAAGGCTACGGCCGGGGTGTGCGGATCACAGCGGACACCTCCTCCGCATTGTTTTGGAGTATAGCGGAATTGCTCCACCGCATATTAAAATAAATATATAGAAATGGTGGAATGTACTTGATTTGTTTTATTTATTATACTACTTAGTGTTGTAATCACTAACGCGGAATTGCCTCCGCAGGTGTGCAGATTCGAGATTAGATGATTGACAACTAGAGCATGGAGCAAAGTAATATGAGGACTCCTATTTTTATTTGTTTGAGAAATAAGTGTGGCTGCTGGGAAACGGTCTAAGACTGTGGGAACCTTTATTTTATACTTGTTTTAATTATTATACTCGGCATTTAGTAGTTTCATATTGGTAACACCTAGCCAGCTAGGCCTAATATGTGTGAAAAATGGCGGGTCGTTACAGTATCCCTTTGCATGTTGTGATACAACGCGAGGCCATCTTGACTTTTAGAACACCACATGTTTTGAGGTATACATAATGGGCTCTATTAGATCACCTTTATCCCATGAGCACAACTTGGACTACATCCATCCTTCTATAGAGAAGGCAAGTATGATTACACACTTTAGTTACATATGCAGACACATGCATGATATATACCTTGGGACAATGTTAGATTCGCCATAGACAGGTATGCTCCTGTAAACATATGCTTTGAGACTTCGTGCTTCAAGGGTGGTATGCCTCATTGACAATATATTTCCTTTACCAGTGTGAGTGATGGTTGTATGAATTAAAGGCCTAACAACTTGACAATGGTATGTTTCTTTGACAGTATGTTGTAGCTCGATGTTACGGAAAATTTTTGCACTGTGCATGCATAGTTGTTTATATGTATGTTTGTAGCCTATAGCCATTGTATGTTTACCCCTTATGTGAATTTCAGAGACAAAATTTTCCTAAGTGAGGGAGGTTGTAAAACTTGGGCTTTTTGCCGGACAATTTTAGTTTTTAGTTTGGTCTTGACCCAGATTGACTTGCTTACCTGATCCTTTTTGTCGTGTGCATATGTATGGTGTGGTATGTCTGAGTTACAACCTTAGTCTCCCAGGTGCTACACTGTCATAATTCTTATTTTCAATTTTTTGGGTCGAGTTTGTATAGGTTTAGGACCGTGCTAGTTTGTTTGCCATGTGTTTGTACTTTTAGACCATCCTAGCCTCTATGGGAGCCACGGTGCAGTTCCCAAGGTCACCATGGCAACTTTAGGGTAAAAGTTTCAGGGTATTGGGTCAACCCATACAACATCAGTTATGATACTCATACCTCTTTAGGTGTAGCACCTTACCTGTGACATAACCAAACCATGCTTTGGTGGTTAGGAGCTTTCCCTTTTTCTTTTAAACCTCATCTCCTTCCCTTTGTTCACTCCTTTCCTCATCTCTTCCAAAGCACCCCTATCCTGGTTCACCTAAGAACCAGATCATAATTGTTATGATCGAATCAAGTCATTTCTAAATCAATTAATTTGTAAGACTTGAACGATAAATAAATAGAAGCAAACCTCTTGGAGTCTCGAACAAGGAAGACACATCATGATACATTAAGTAAATAAATGAAAACACATCAAATACAAACAAATTAATCAAAGAAAATAATGGTGCACTGAGTTGAAGTGTGTGTAGCATCTATTTGCCCTTCCACCAAAGCTAACCCAACACTTAGAAACACAAGACCTACATATATAATAAGAAAAATGTCAGTAATGAGTGTTACTGGTCTAGAAAATAACAAGTACAAACTGACAAGTGAAAACTAATTTCTACGAGGAAGGAAAATCATATATAACTTCATGGGAACTCTCAAAGGGCATCTACTGAGGAGCCATTAAGTTGGAGACTCGATAATATCCTGAACTAAACTGGTGCTATGCCACTCTCGAGAAATGTTTCTCTTGGTAATAACTGATCCCACTCTTGGGAAAAAGCACATATTCTAAGCCCTTTCCATACTTCCATATAACTCCTGGCCTAGAGCACAAGCATCGAGTATTCTCAGGATGTCACCTTCAGTACCCTTTGATGTCACGAGTCTAAAATATGTGTAGTACACAAGAGTACCCATCTACTCCACACCTCTTCGGGTCTAAGGAAACTCTAGACTTAGAGATGTCAAAATCCCTTAGGAATGGAACAACCCTCTCACTAATTTAGAGCCCGTTACGACCTATGTATGCACCCTTCCATGGTATACGCAATGTCAAATTCACCAACTCTTGGCTCATCAAAAACTCGATAAAAAACTATATATATGGCTGAGAAGGTAATTATATAAGTAGACCTGAAGGCAACATGAGGTGAAACTAAGTTTGAAAATAATACAAAGGATCTCATCCTTGAAGGTTATTAATTATGGAAGTAAAATGCATCTAGATGACCCGTATTAAGTAGGGTCCGATAAAACATACATTTAACACGTCCCACGATCTAGAAATCAAATCCACAATAGACTAGAGGAGTAAATCTGAGAAGAGTTTTAACAGACTTGTGGTCCAAGCTCCAAGCACATTAGCACATTTATTGTGAGCTTGGTCTCTAGAACCTATATCGAAACCCACTGCTAAGTAAAAGACTAATAACTTTATAAGATGTATGGACATGGTGTGTGCTTACGTCAACAATATCACAAACAATATACAATGAAATGGAAACAAACAACTTCTAGCATGCAAAACGAGGCACATTCAAGCAATAAACAAATAAATAAATAAAATAAGTTATATAAATAAAAAATAATGCTAAAAAATAATAGTGGATTAATAACATCAAGAAAAGTACTAAATAATAAATAACAATAATAAGATAAATAACACTAAATAAATGTACATTAAATATGAGTGAATAATATAACATACACGAGTAAATATTAGATAATTAAATAAGTATATATAGATAAATAATCAACAAATAATTAGATAAATGAATAATTAATTAATTAATTAAAATTAATCATGAATAATAGTAATATAAACATCAAATATATGAATATACAACTAAACACAAATAAATAATACATGAGCAAGCAAATAAATAATAAATAAATAATTAATTAAATTAAATAGGATAAACATTAACAAGAATAATATTAATATGTAAATACATCATCAATAATAATGATCATATAATCATGCATCACACACAACAAACATATAAATAACAAGAAATAAATTAATAACGAATAATAAATGAATAAGTAACAAAAAATAAATAAATAAATAAATAAATAAAATATTCATAATATCAAAATATTCTAAATAATGTGAATATCCATCTAAACTAGTTTAGGGAGTCTCGAATTAATGAAACGGTCGAGAAGCTGATGAAAACGTGCGAAAGTAGACTAAAATAAGTTGTTGAGTCAACTAGGTTGAATTAGATTGAGTCGAATGGGCCAAACTGGATCAAGTCGGGCCGAGTTAACTAGGTCTGAGTTAACTAAAATGGTGGGCTGGGTAGACACGCTAACGGACACGAGTAGGCAGACTTGGTGCATGCAAGTGGACACATTTGGACGCGAACAGACTAATATGGCAACTGAGTACCAAATGGGCCAACTGTGCCCATTACCCAAAAGCACCAACAACGGTGAGGCTGGGTTGCCACCAGTTAGGATCGACAGGGGATGACAAGGTGGTGGTGAACAGGGTGGTCGCCGACCAATTGGCCGATAAACGGTCAAAAAGGGATGAAAATTGCCGTCGGGGTACGTGGAGTCATCGATGACAATTCTAGCACCGACGATCGGAGGGGCTAGTCTAAACATGTCGGTCATGTTTGGCGGAGTCGATCTGGGTGGTCGGATAGGCCAAAAATGCCCCGAAAGCAGTGGCAGCGGTGGAAATCCGGCTAACAAAATGTTGTCGCCAGTAGCGACTGCAGAGGCACCGGTGCTGATGGACGGTCCTGGTCGATAATTGACCATGAGGTGGTCACGGTGGCGGTGGTTCAGTGGTTGGAAGGTGGTAGGAGAAGTGGCAGTGACACTAGGTGTAGAATTCCAAAAACAGTGGGAGAGGAGAGCTGGGGTTTTTTCTACTTTTGCTGAATGATGTAGATCTTGCCATGTGGTGAGAGAGCTGGGGTTTTTTCTACTTTTGCTGAATGATGTAGATCTTGCCATGTGGTGAGATCCGGTCATCTGACAATTTGTGAGCTTGGTGGGGGTCCACATAAGGTATATATATGGTTAGAAAGCTCGGATCGACACCGAAAAAAGTTGAAATTGAGTCGAATCCTAACTGAGACTCTACAGATGGAAATAGAGGCAAGAAAACTAAATGTGCCTCAAAACCTTAAGACTCAATTGGATGAAGATCTAAGATTCAAATCAAACTGGGCCAACAGAGGGAATTTGGTAGTCTAAAATCCCTAAGATACATGCAAAAGAAATACCCTAAAAGCCCAACAAATACTAAACACTGCAATGACCTAAATCTAGCCCTCAAATTCAGAGCTAATCACAAGTATGAAATTTTATACCTCAAGTATATACTGATAACTCATGCTCTATTAGAGTATAACTAAAACTATCATCTTTATATCAGGCACACACAACCTCCATAACATGTTCATACTGCCATTTGGACCTCATACCCTTGGTTTGAAAGTTGAATTGACTTGAACCGGCTCAAGACTAGACCGAATCAGGCAAAGAAACCCGAAGCTGGGGTTTTACACTCCTCCCTTCCCTTGATCACTCTTCTTCCTTCGTTGACCTCTTCCAGCTCCCTTCAAGCTCTCCAAGCCTAGCCAAGGACTAGGGTTGTAGGTATTGGGGTGGAAGCGCAAGAGATGTCCCCTTGGTTTGTTGAGGTAAGACCTCCCTCTATTCTTCTTGCGTGTGTTTGGTGCTAGATTCAACTTGGTTGCTGCATGTTGTACATTTTGGTATGATTTTTCCCTTGTAGCTGGCTGAGTTAGGAGTAAATAGGCGGTGGTTTCATAATTTGCGTATCTGTAAATTAATTATTACATATTTTTAAATGCTCGGTGGTCACTATTTTGCATAGATCTAGTAGAAAATTCATAAGTCATGGTTCTAGAAGGCCTTTTACCAACTTTGTTGTGTTCATGACATCAAGATCTAAAAATTTGATGGTCATTTTTTTGTTTGATATGGCTTGTATGATGCAGTAGAGGTGCCAAACTTGGTGAAATATTGTAGCTTTCAAGGTCCTTGTGACCTGGCTACATATTTCCCCAATTTTTACACATTGATGCAGGTTGCTGATGATGTTCAGCTTATGCATGCTTGTTGATATGTGTGTGTTCTTATTTAAGTAAATATTTTACATTAAGATAACTATTTAAAAGGCATGAACAAAACCCTTAATTTTTTGGTGCGTATACTGTGATGCCTCTATGCCTTGCCATGCTCTGATTTGTGCTCTGTTGTGAGCTAATTAAAAGAGGTTGATAAAATCTATAAAAATTATAGTTTGCCTCACTAATTTTCTATTAGAAACTTATAACTTTTGGTTTAATTTAAAAATTGTTTAAGTAGTTAGTTTGATCAGTTTTCTGGAGTGAGCAGGAATATAGGGTGAAACCCTAGTTCCCTAACTCTGGATGTAAAATTAAAAACCTAACCAATATCTCCCATTTTCAAGTTCACTTAAGCCCAAATACTTGAATTTAGACCCCAAATCTTACTCGATTTAAGTTCACTATAATGGCTAGCACTACCCACATACCCAGACCCATTTGAAGTCTCTAAGTGCATGAATGACATTTAGTAATATTGGTGCGCGGCTCAGGAACACTATTCCTAGCATTTGAGCCTGACCTTAGTGGGCCTTATTTACCATGTTTGCCCATGGGCCAGCGCTTGCTAATATCTACACCAATCCCTTAGAGTGTTAGAGCCTACAAGTCCAAATTTGAGACCATTTGGATACCATTTGGTTCATCCAAAAAATCGTCCGATTAAGTCTATTTAATGAAACCCTAGGTCAGTAACAAAGGTTACCTAACGAGCTTTAACACTCTACTAAGTATGATAATTAAGGTAAGTAAGTTTTCTTTCTAAGTTGTGCATGTGTTGAGGCGTTACCTCATTTTGTATGCCGATGCTATTCGATCATGATTATGGTTTCATCTTTTTGCTAGGGTACGTGGTGTGAGCTTGCCAAGTTAGGACGAGGAGTTTGACTTATCTAAATATGTAGGACTCTTCTGCTTCATTTATGCTTGGCTCCATGAGTGAGGTTTTCATAGAGTTTTAAACGTAGGAAGGCGTCAACGACATGTTATAAGATCTCTGCGATGTCATACAAATTAGCAAAAAATTTTGCAGTTTAACAAAACTTTAGGGATGAGATCCCTTGAAAGTTTTTGAATGAGAAGATCCAGCAAACTTATGATATAAGCCCACACCTAAGCTTACTATATAAGTATACGCAAATTTTCATGGTTTCACAAATATGAGAGTGAGTGGTGTGACTAGTGTTAAGTGTTTAAAATATACAATATTTACCCAGGTTTTTTAATATGATTTTGTACTTCTCGGGTATAAACATTATTAATTAAGTAATATTTTACTTTATTATTTTAGTTAATTAATATTTTATTATATATGCTTAACTTTGATGTTTTAATGCAGAAAAAGATGAATAAATTAAGCTTTGGATTTGATTGGTCATGACACTTGGCGCCACCCAATGGCTACAATGTATGGTGTTCAATGGAGTCGAACAGTTGGAAACTTAAAGGGACATTATAATTAATTAGATTACGTCGATTTGTGAACACCCTCTTCGAATTCTTGTATCTCCACTTCTATATAAAGGGGTGGTCATTTGTTGTTGATCATATCTCATCTCTTGGCTTCAGATTGTAGTAGAAGTAGTAGTTTTAGTTTTTGTAATTTCTTTCTCTTTCGTAATAAAAGTTAGTTTCTTCTTTATATTGTTTTCTATTTTTATTATGGAGTAGTTTTATATTTCGTTCTAGAGAAGAATGGAACTTAACATGATTTAATTGAATTCATTTCAAGCTCTTACTCTTTTATTCAATCGGATCGTTTGAATTATCATGTTCTAAATGCTAAGAATAGATTGATCACCTATTTCTTAGATCATGAGGTTTAATTAGATTTCGGGAGAAATTAATTAGATTAGTCATTGATAATTCATCATACGACGAGTCTTTTGACTTGTTTGTCGTTGTGGTCGGAAGATACACAACACCGTATGCGGTTGTAAGGCAATTCTTAATGCATTATTTTGTTGATTAATCAATTATCACCGGGAGGTAGAAATTGAGGCAAAATAATAGAAGCATGAAGGAGCGGGAGCCACCATGTCATATAATTATCCTAGAACGACAATCCGAGGGAATAAAAGATAAGAGTAAGATTTGATGAGATTAAATTCATGTTAAGGGAAATTCGACTCTAGAACGAGTTGTATAATTTTAACTTCGCCTTTAATTTGAAGATATTACATAGATTTAGTTAAGTTGGTTGTCTTTGTTTTGTCGTTCATTTTATTCTCTTTAATTAAGTTAAGGAAATTCATCTCCTTGTGGGACGATACTCAATGTTATCATTATATTACTTGTTTCGACCATGTATACTTG
>JAURVB010001346.1:0-34581 GCA_033002965.1 Piper betle | reverse complement strand
TTTCTTCGTCTGCCCGGTCAACCAAACCTGGTTGAGGATATCTGGTGACAACCTGCTTCAACAGAGTTACATCTGTATTTAAAGCCCCAATGATATCCCAGAACTCCTCAAACAGTCCAGCCGTCGCTGCTTCTTTGATACGGCTGGTCTCGGTTATGTCGCTCACCCGAGAACCCAAGTCCTTCATCACCTTTTGTTAAGGACTGTAGCTGCTCAAAGATGGTTCGCCCTTCGTCACTACTGGTAGGTCCTCCCACCAGCACTTCCAGCCGCATCACACGCTCCTGTGTGTCCCTCTTGGTACTTACTTACTGGCAAAATGTGGAGGCTTTCCTCTGAAAGTAGAGACGTGCCTCACAAGACCTTCGGCTCCTACCGAACTCCGAGCTTTGATACCTCTATCACAGGGGTCAACTTAGGGGTTAAATTTTTCGCCCTAACTGCCACCGTGCGGCGTGTTTCCCTCGCTAGAAACACCAGCCTACACCACCTCCGCACACATCAATGTGCTGTGCTGCACAACGGCCTCGGACCACCCACTTGCGACTACTGCACGAACCCAGTCCCGGTACCGTGCCCAGCTACTAGCGCCACTATTTCCAGTATCAGCCTACCAGTGATTGTACCGAACACAAACACCGATCACCAAGCCATAGTGACTATGTGTCCCACGTACAGATCACCCATCTTGGTACCAATAGACCTCGGAATCACAGGTCTAACCCCGATGGCCAAACACGACGCATACACCACAATATTACGGGAACTTGTCCCAACATCTATTCCACTAGTATGAATACAGGATATACAAGTGTCTACACCCTAGACTACTTGCCGGTCGTGGACATGCAAACCCCACTACCGTGCCTCTCGACCCTCACTCGACAGGACTTCACCCAACCCTCGGTTCACTGTGCAGGGTTGCCGAACAACTGGTATGTGAGCCTTGACCCTAAAGGCAAATGTCAACTACCCCGATAGTCCCCCTTGAAGTTCCAGACCGCACCTTGGCCTGACTGCACTAACCCCAAGGCATCACCTTGCCCGGCCAAGTTTCTCTCCTCCACCGAGATCACTCACACACTCTTCACATGTTGTTCTCATCTCTACACAAGGATGGCACCTCCTTATATAGATATTGGCTGGACAAAAGGGGCACATCACCCGGCTGGATCCTGGCCATCCAATCCTCGATCAATGGCTCAGCATGCTCAATACCAGCAGTCACCATAGTGATGTTCCAGCACTGCCCTTCACCGTTGATCACCTCATCCACAGTCCACGATGATCTGCCGACATCACCACAAATCTTAATGTTCCAGCACATTTACTGGAAAGCCCATGGTGCACTCTTGTAAGGACGCCATTTTTCATGATATTGTGGGCCTTGCTGGCTAGATGTTACTCAAAATTTAACAAAAACCAACCCTATAACAACCAGTCCTAACCGGACCGGGTGTTACTTAAAAGGTTACATGTATAATATAAAGGAAAATAAGTCTAGCATTTCTAACTCAAAAGAACTTATTTTTCAAATGACAATGTATGAAGTAAATTATCCTACAGTCTTGGATCGTTTCCCATAGCCACATTTATAACACAAGAAAAGTAAAAAGAGAAGTCCGCTTATTAACCGTTCACCACCTGCGTTGGTAGAAAAACCGCCCTGTCATCTCTTAGTCTATAGGTCCAGCTGCTAACCTACGAAGGCAATTCCACGTTAGTGATTAACCACTAAGCCGTACAATTAAATAAAACAGGTCCATAAACTCCCTATCGTTATCTATAATATTGGCACTTATGACCATTCAAAATATGACCATTTATTAGCTGATGGTTTAGTCCACCATGTCCATTAGTTGGCTGATGGGTCAGTCCACCATGTCCACCTATTGGGTGATGGGTCAGTCCATCATGTACATTACCGGTTGGCTAGTCCAATCCGCCATGTCCGTTATCAGCTGGTGAGTCCAATCCACCATGTCCATTAGTTGGCTTATTGGTCAGTCCACCATATCCATCTATTGGCTGATGGGTTAGTCCTACATGTCCGTAATTGGCTGGCGAGTCCAATCCGCCATGTCCAATTTATTGGCTGATGGGTCAATCCATCATGTCCATTACCAGCTGGCGAGTCCAATCCGCCATGTCGGTTATCGGCTGGTGGGTCCAATCCACCATGTCCGTAATTGGCTGGTGAGTCCAATCCGACATGTCCAATTTATTGGCTGATCGGTCAATCCATCATGTCCATTACCGGCTGGCGAGTCTAATCCGCCATGTCCGTTATCGGCTGGTGGGTCCAATCCACCATGTCCGTAATTGGCTGGCGAGTCCAATCCGCCATGTCTAATTTATTTGCTGATAGTTCAGTCCATCATGTCCATTATTTAATTATGAAGGGCATAGCCTGTGTCAGACTGAGTTAATTCCTTGACCCCGGTTGCACTCAGTGCATGGTGGTCGAATCTGGGCTCAGGCTGACCAGGTTAACCACAAGGGAAAATACAATATTTTAAATAATTATACGGAATAGGATATTTCGAACTTGCACCTGCGACCAATGATCTTAATCTGAATAAGGACATAAAATTATACATAAGTATTATTTTATTCGAGTAGAAATGCATGCAACTAAATGACTAATATATATATATATATATATATATATATATATTCACTATTAAATTTCAACAATATTAAAATTTCACTATTCATGTGACATAATCATTTAAATCCTACTTTATATTAATAATTTAGATCATAATTAACACCTAACAAATAATAAAATAATTTTCAACTTATACCCAAATATTTAATTACTATTATTAGTATATTTTCCTTCGGTTATAATTTTTTCAATCGCTACTATTACTTACAATAATTTAACTAATTAAGTTGTTCAATTAAATTATTTAAAATAATTTGTATTATTTTAATTCATAAATATTATTAATACAATTATTTTAAATTATTTGACTCTATAAAGTTTTGAACTTTATTTATTTCCATTATGTTATTTATGTTATTGCATCGGTTCGGGCACACCTTTGCCCGATGTGGACCCCCACACAGAAAGCACCCGGATGCTGGAACACCCGGCCCACGATCCCTGCTGCCCGATGCACTGTCTGGCCCCCTCTTTGGCCGGAATGCTCTTCTGCCCTCCCGTTGGCTGCCTCGGCCGCCTATGATCATCTTGCCCTGGGTATCCTCCTTGACACCTGTCCACGGCTGCAAGTCCACCAAGGCGTCGGCTGCCACCAAAGCTGCAGGCAAATCCTGGACTTTCTTCTGCCTCAGCTCCACTTGAGCCCAAGGCTGCAAACCAGATACAAAGTTAAATAACTTATCTTCCTCCGACATGTTTCTGATGTCGAGGAGACACAAGCTAAACTCCTTGAAATGCTCCCTCACTGTTCCAGACTGTCTCAACTCCACGATCCTCCTCGGTGCGAGTTCGATGTCTCAACTTGGCATCCCCCGATAGAAACATGCTGGCCAAAGAAACCTAGAGCTCTTTGGGTATATTCGCAACAACGAAGTACTCTTCAATATCCCAGATGAAGTTCTCTAGGTCGTTGGCTGACCTAGCTCCCTTGAACTTCTTTGGCTTTGGCACCTTAAGCCTTCCCAGGATCGAGCTTTCTTCGTCTGCCCGGTCAACCAAACCTGGTTGAGGATATATGGTGACAACCTGCTTCAACAGAGTTACATTTGTATTTAAAGCCCCAATGATATCCCAGAACTCCTCAAACAGTCCAGCCGTCGCTGCTTCTTTGATACGGCTGGTCTCGGGTATGTCGCTCACCCGAGAACCCAAGTCCTTCATCCCTTTTGTTAAGACTGTAGCTGCTCAAAGATGGTTCGCCCATCGTCACTACTGGCATCACACGCTCACACGCTCCTGTGTGTCCCTCTTGGTACTTACTTACTGGCAAAATGTGGAGGCTTTCCTCTAAAAGTAGAGACGTGCCTCACAAGACCTTCGGCTCCTACCGAACTCCGAGCTTTGATACCTCTATCACAGGGGTCAACTTAGGGGTTAAATTTTTCGCCCTAACTGCCACCGTGCGGCGTGTTTCCCTCGCTAGAAACACCAGCCTACACCACCTCCGCACACATGAATGTGCTGTGGTGCACACCAGCCTCGGACCACCCACTTGCGACTACTGCACGAACCCAGTCCCGGTACCGTGCCCAGCTACTAGCGCCACTATTACCGGTATCAGGTTACCAGTGATTGTACCGAACACAAACACCGATCACCAAGCCATAGTGACTACGTGTCCCACGTACAGATCACCCATCTTGGTACCAATAGACCTCGGAATCACAGGTCTAACCCCGATGGCCAAACACGACGCATACACCACAATATTACGGGAACTTGTCCCAACTTCTATTCCACTAGTATGAATACAGGATATACAAGTGTCTACACCCTAGACTACTTGCCGGTCGTGGACATGCAAACCCCACTACCGTGCTCTCGACCCTCACTCGACAGGACTTCACCCAACCCTCGGTTCACTGTGCAGGGTTGCCGAACAACTGGTATGTGAGCCTTGACCCTAAAGGCAAATGTCAACTACCCCGATAGTCCCCCTTGAAGTTCCAGACCGCACCTCGGCCTGACTGCACTAACCCCAAGGCATCACCTTGCCCGGCCAAGTTTCTCTCCTCCACCGAGATCACTCACACACTCTTCACATGTTGTTCTCATCTCTACACAAGGATGGCACCTCCTTATAGAGATATTGGCTGGACAAAAGGGGCACATCACCTTGCTGGATCCTGGCCATCCAATCCTCGATCAATGGCTCAGCATGCTCAATACCAGCAGTCACCATAGTGATGTTCCAGCACTGCCCTTCCCCGTTGATCACCTCATCCACAGTCCACGATGATCTGCCGACATCACCACAAATCTTAATGTTCCAGCACATTTACTGGAAAGCCCATGGTGCACTCTTGTAAGGACGCCATTTTTCATGATATTGTGGGCCTTGCTGGCTAGATGTTACTTAAAATTTAACAAAAAACCAACCCTATAACAACCAGTCCTAACCGGACCGGGTGTTACTTAAAAGGTTACATGTATAATATAAAGGAAAATAAGTCTAGCATTTCTAACTCAAAAGAACTTATTTTTCAAATGACAATGTATGAAGTAAATTATCCTACAGTCTTGGATCGTTTCCCATAGCCACATTTATAACACAAGAAAAGTAAAAAGAGAAGTCCGCTTATTAACCGTTCACCACCTGCGTTGGTAGAAAAACCGCCCTGTCATCTCTTAGTCTATAGGTCCAGCTGCTAACCTACGGAGGCAATTCCACGTTAGTGATTAACCACTAAGCCGTACAATTAAATAAAACAGGTCCATAAACTCCCTATCGTTATCTATAATATTGGCACTTATGACCATTCAAAATATGACCATTTATTAGCAGATGGTTTAGTCCACCATGTCCATTAGTTGGCTGATGGGTCAATCCACCATGTCCACCTATTGGGTGATGGGTCAGTCCATCATGTACATTACCGGTTGGCTAGTCCAATCCGCCATGTCCGTTATCAGCTGGTGAGTCCAATCCACCATGTCCATTAGTTGGCTTATTGGTCAGTCCACCATATCCATCTATTGGCTGATGGGTTAGTCCTACATGTCCGTAATTGGCTGGCGAGTCCAATCCGCCATGTCCAATTTATTGGCTGATGGGTCAATCCATCATGTCCATTACCAGCTGGCGAGTCCAATCCGCCATGTCGGTTATCGGCTGGTGGGTCCAATCCACCATGTCCGTAATTGGCTGGTGAGTCCAATCCGACATGTCCAATTTATTGGCTGATCGGTCAATCCATCATGTCCATTACCGGCTGGCGAGTCTAATCCGCCATGTCCGTTATCGGCTGGTGGGTCCAATCCACCATGTCCGTAATTGGCTGGCGAGTCCAATCCGCCATGTCTAATTTATTTGCTGATAGTTCAGTCCATCATGTCCATTATTTAATTATGAAGGGCATAGCCCGTGTCAGACTGAGTTAATTCCTTGACCCCGGTTGCACTCAGTGCATGGTGGTCGAATCTGGGCTCAGGCTGCCCAGGTTAACCACAAGGGAAAATACAATATTTTAAATAATTATACGGAATAGGATATTTCGAACTTGCACCTGCGACCAATGATCTTAATCTGAATAAGGACATAAAATTATACATAAGTATTATTTTATTCGAGTAGAAATGCATGCAACTAAATGACTATATATATATATATATATATATATATATATATATATATATCACTATTAAATTTCAACAATATTAAAATTTCACTATTCATGTGACATAATCATTTAAATCCTACTTTATATTAATAATTTAGATCATAATTAACACCTAACAAATAATAAAATAATTTTCAACTTATACCCAAATATTTAATTACTATTATTAGTATATTTTCCTTCGGTTATAATTTTTTCAATCGCTACTATTACTTACAATAATTTAACTAATTAAGTTGTTCAATTAAATTATTTAAAATAATTTGTATTATTTTAATTCATAAATATTATTAATACAATTATTTTAAATTATTTGACTCTATAAAGTTTTGAACTTTATTTATTTCCATTATGTTATTTAGGTACGACGGAAGTGATTGTTACCCGACTATAGTGTAATAACTTATTTTCTACATTACTGACTCGTTATTAAAATAATCACTTTATTTACCTAGTATTAAATTTAATATGGTAAAGGTAACATCTTTATTTATTAATCATTTATAACCGTCCGATTTAATTTAATCGTTTTTATTACGCCAATTAATTATCGACGGTTTCTCATTACTGTATTTTTTTATTATTTATGTCCATGTCAACTTCATCCAATAATTTTCGACTTATACCCACCGCACTTCTTCTTCTTCTTCTTCCTTGGCGAGCTCTGTTCTCGACTCCAGGCTCGCTCCAGCCGCCTCTGCCCCGGCCAACTCCAGCCGTTTTCCAGCAGTGGCGTTGCCCTCATCACCTTCCTAGCGGCACATTCGCGTCGGCGATTCCACTGCCGGCAAGCGTCGCCGCCTCAATTGGTTGGTCGTCTCGTCACCGTCGACCACCTATCTACCTTCCCCGGCCCTATTGGATCCCTTCGCCACCTAGGACGGCCGGATTTCTTCACCCACCACCGTCGCCCCTATTTTCACCATCGTCCCCGGTTTTTGTCTATTCATCGCTTATTTCCGACGGGGCTTGCCCGTGCTTGCCCATTTCGCCGAATAGGGGAAACTCGTCGGCAATTTCTCCCGTGTAAAATTACATTTGTTTTCTTATTGATTTTAAACTTTTAATCCTCATGATTATAAAACTTATTATCAAATTAAAATATGCATGCAAGAAAATTAAGAAGAGCGAGATAGGAATACCTAAGCAAGGGAGAAGACATGCCAGCAACGAAGAGGAGAAGAGAATGCGAATGAAGGCTAGGGTGGAGGGCGTCCTTTATAAATGAAATGATGGCTAGGGTTTGTGGAAACACCAACCCCATATTTAATTCCTTTAACCGGGTAACTGGGTAAAGAATAAAATATTTAACCGGGTAGAGAATATAATATAATTAATATTAATTCTCTAACGTTCGATCCCTCCCTACCTGAGTCGAATATATTAAAAAAAATTAAAAAAAATTTCCATGGTCTTTACAATCTCCCTAACTTGGAAATATTTCATCCCCGAAATATCATAACAAGCAACAGAACAATTATGATTAACTTTATTTATTTTTTGGGATCGGTTCATGCTGCTACAATTATTAAACTCCTATGCCACAAATAGGCTAGGGTATTTCCTTACCATTTCTTGTTTAGTCTCCCATATAGCTTCTTCTGACCCCTTGATTTTTCCACAATACTTTTACCAAAGGAATTTCCTTGTTCCTTAGTGAATTTATTTCTCTTGCTAGGATGCGGATCGGCTTTTCCTCGTAGGTTAAATTTAATTGTAGCTCTAACTCTTCAAAATTTGTGATGATATGATCCTCATCCCGTACATACTTCTTTAGCATTGACACATTGTGTGCACCATCAAGGCTTGGTGGTAATGCTAATATATATGCACAACTTACGATTCGATCCAGAATTGGAAATGGTCCAATGAATCTTGGCTTCAACTTCCCTGATGTTCTAAATTTGATCACTCCCTTTCTAGGTGAGGTCTTAAGGTAGATGAACTCCCCAACTTTGCTGGATGAGTTGCACTTTTTCTGCTGCTTCTCTCACCATCTTTGGCCCGACTATAACTGCTTCGGTAGACTCCAGCCAGCACGATGGAGATCTACAGGGCCTACCATATAGGGCTTCAAATGATGCCATCCCTATACTGGCTTGATAAGAGTTATTGTAGGTGAATTCAGCCAAGGCTTCAAATGGTGCCATCAGTTTGGGGATGATATGCTGTACTCAACTTAATCTGAATTCCCATTGCTTTTTAGAAAGCTTCCCAGAAATGTGAGGTGAATAGGGGATCGCGGTCAGAGACTATCTCCTTTGGAATCCCATGCAATTTGACAATATTGTCAACATATAATCCTGCCATGTATTCTGCCGTTCTCATTGATTTCGTAGGGATGAAGTGAGCTACTTTAGTTAGTCTGTCCACAACTAACCATATGGAGTCATGCTTCTTTTGAGTTCTTGGGAGCTTTGAAATAAAATAGCATGTGACACACTCCCATTTCCACGATGGTATTCCTAAAGGCTGTAATAGTCCTCCAGGTAGTTGACGTTGGGCTTTGATCTGTTGGCATGTCTGACACTTAGAGACAAAATTGACAACATCCCTCTTCATCCCAATCCACCAGCAGGTTCGCTTTAAATCCTGATACATTTTAGTAACTCCAGGGTAAATCCCTCCTCCAAAATATCCCACCCCAGTGCATTATCCTTGGGTACACATAGCCTTCCTCCTCTAAATCTGATCACACTATTTGAATCAGCTACAATGTCAAGAATCTTGTCCAACATTTTATTCAGCTCCTCATCACCCATTTGTGCTAGCTTAACACAATCAACTAAATCATTGGATACAACCAAATTTGCCAATAAGCCTATTAGTTGCTCCACCGGGTTGATAGCTCCCACTTCTGCTGACATAGCCCAAAGTCTAGCTAACTGCTGACTTTTGTCCACTTTGCCCTTCCGACTCAACGCGTCGGCTACCACATTCACTTTCCCTGGATGGTATAAGATTTGGAAGTCGTAGTCCTTTAGATATTCCATCCACCGCCTTTGTCGAAGGTTAAGGTCATTCTGGGTGAAGATATACTTCAAACTGGGCTCCATACAAGTAGTGCCTCCAAATCTTTAGGGCAAAAACTACTGCTGCGAGTTCCAAGTCATGGGTTGCATAATTTTGCTCATGAATCTTCAATTGACGAGAGGCATAGGCCACTACCTTACCTTCTTGCATAAGGACGCATCCTAAACCCAACAAAGACGCATTGCTGAAGAATACGAATCCTTCATTACCATCTGGCAGTATCAAGACGGGTGCTTTAGAAATTGGTGTCACTCTAGGTGTGAGGTCAATTTCAAACTCCACTGCCCGCTTAGGAGGTCGTCTGGGAATACACATATTCCCAAACTAAATCCTCCCCCTGAACCAAATTGGCGAACGCGAGTGCTTTCTTCTAGATAACGGGCTCTGGAAAATTCTTCTAGATAACGAGAGTCACAGGGGTCAGCTTAGGGATTAAATTTTTCGCCCAAACTGCCACTGTGCGGCGTGTTTCCCTCCCTGGAAACACCAGCCAACACCACCTCCGCACCCCAACGTGCTGTGGTGCACAGCGGCCTCGGACCGCACGCCTGCAAGTATCGCACGCACCCAGTCCCGGTACCGCGCCCAGCTACCAACGCCTGCGTACCGTAACCAGGTTACCAGCCCCTGTACCGAACACACACACCGATCACACCAAGTCACAAGTGATTACACGCCCCACGTACCGAGTACCCTGCTCGGTGCCCCTAGACCACGGAATCACTGGTCTAGACCACGGTGCACAAACATGACGCATACACCACAAGAATTACAGGAACTCTTCCCAACCTCTATTCTTACAACGTGAATACAGGATATATACAGGTAATCCCTCTAGACTACCCGCCGGTCGTGGACATGCAAACCCCACGACCGTGCCTCTCGACCCTCACTCGACAGGACTTCACCCAACCCTCGGTTCACCGCGCAGGGTTGCCGAACAACAGGTGTGCGAGCCTTGACCCTAAAGGCGGACGTCGACTAACCCGGTAGTCCCCCTTGGAGTTCCAGACCCTCCTCGGCCTGACTGCAGTAACCCCAAGGCGTCCCCTTGCCCGACCAAGTTTCACTCCCCCACTGAGATCACTCACACACTCAACTCTGGTTGTTCTGATTTCTACACAAGGATGGCATCTCCTTATATAGACATCCCAGCCTTAGTGTGACACCTCATCAGCTTGCATCCTCACCATCGAAGTCTTGATCAACGGCTCCCATACTCCAAGCCTTGTCATCGACCCCTTGGTGTTCCAGCAGAATTACCAGAAAGACCCCCCTTGGGTGTGGCGCAAATGCCTCATCAACTTCCTGGATGTGGCACGGTCGCCTGGCTCGACCCAGCGACCAGTACCGAACCCTGGTCCGTCTGTTCCACAGCACCCATGCGCATGCACGATAACCCCTACCGCTCCTTGGCTCGGTCACCTGCACATCTGCGCACCCGTGACTACCGCATGTCGCACGGTCGCACACGGCCCTGGTGCCCAGCACGCTCGGTCAGCGGTGCTCGGTCACTCGCACCCTACGCATCCGGAACCCGCAACTTCTACCTGCGCATGCTGCTCGGTAGAACGTCCCGGCTGCGCCTGACCCGTCACGCACCTGGAACCCGCACCACGCTCGGTACACGGTAGCGGTGCTCGATACTCGTTATCGATCATGTCCGCTACCCAACTGCTATCGGTACTGTCCGATATCTCGCCCGGTACAGCAACTCGCCCGATAGACCCCATGCACCACGATGCACTTCACACTAACACGGAAATATGCTCGGTAGGTTGTTCAACACTCGGATAGCACCGGCCACCCGACTTGGACGCGGGAATGCTAGGAACAACCGCCAAACCCTAGCTCTCGACCGTCCCACGAGCTAAACCCCGTTACAGTCTCGCCATCCAAATGTCAGACCTTCGATGGTCCTCATCAGTATGTTTTATTTTTCCAGTTATGACTTAGGTTTATTAGCGAATACATTTGTTAATTAATAACGCACACAGTGGAAAAAGATAATAATTGGATTTTTCAATAAGGTACTTGAGTCATAAAATTGGAGCTAGTGGGAAACCGTGCTCTGATACCACCTGTAACGCCCAGACCAAAGTGTAAAGTAATGGGCCTAAGTCATTTCTTTAAAATAGTTAACCTAAGTAAAAGATCTATAATCCATTCTCACTTATATACTAAATCTTCTCCCAGTAGGTATTAGATGCCAATGTCCTTAGTCCAGCCTGTTGCTAGCTCCATCATGTACATTATCGGCTAGCGAGTCCAATCCGTCATGTCCATTATCGACTGGTGAGTCCAATCCACCATGTCCATTAGTTGGCTGATTGGTCAGTCCACCATGTCCATCTATTGGCTGATGGGTTAGTTCACCAAGTCCGTAATTATAAAGACTCGGAAAAAAAAAATTTTTTAGCTGGTTAAGTATGAATTACCCAGTTAAATTGAAAAGTAATTTCTAATCGGACGATTCTAGTTGAATCAGTCGAGTCGAACACATTAATTAAGTGAACCATACCATTTAAGAGGTTGAGTGAAAAGGTTAAGTGAACCGTGTTAATTACCCAATTACCCGGTTAAAGGAATTATGATGAAAGGGTGCTTCCACAAACCCTAGCCGTCATTTATTCTTTAAAAAGGGAGAAGGGGTCGTTGAACCTAGGAAATACCAATGGATGATGGGGTGTGAGAATTTAATGAAGGGGTCGTTGAACCTAGGAAATACCAATGGATGATGGGGTGTGAGAATTTAATGAAGGGGTCATTGAACCTAGGAAATACCAATGGATGATGGGGTATGAGAATTTAATGGAGGGAATGGTTGAAGTGTATATATATGCAGGAGGAGGGAGTATTTCATCCCTCATCTCCGTCCCAGGCGACCTCCCCATTACTGTGTGAGTATTTCATCCCTCATCTCCGTCCCAGGCGACCTCCCCATTACTGTATTAGGGTTCACGGATCACAGTCAGACGTAATCACAAATCAGGTACGTATAATAGGTAGAACATCGTATTTTCCTTGTTGGTAGCCTAGGTCGGCCTGAGCCCAGATTCGACCACCATGCACGAAGTGCAACCGGGGTTAATGAATTGACTCAGTCCGACACTGGGTCGTGTTATGTGTGTGAATCATGTAATGCATCGATATTGTTTTGGAGTAGTGATAGCCGCCCCATAAAAAGGCTACGGCCGGGGTGAGTGAGGCACAGCGATTCCTCCATCGCACTAGAGTGCAGTGATTGCCGCCCCATAAAAAGGCTATGGCCGGGGTGTGTGAGGCACTGGCACTGAGTGCAGTGATAGCCGCCCCATAAAAAGGCTACGGCCGGGGTGTGTGAGGCACTGGCACTAGAGTT
This sequence comes from Piper betle, assembly GCA_033002965.1. Taxonomy (NCBI): domain Eukaryota; kingdom Viridiplantae; phylum Streptophyta; class Magnoliopsida; order Piperales; family Piperaceae; genus Piper; species Piper betle. Next base: position 21,896 of record JAURVB010001346.1, on the reverse strand, counting down.
GGCAGTGAGAGCTTCCCCACAAACGGGGCATAGCGATCACCTGAGTGCAGTGATAGCCGCTCCACAAAAAGGCTACGGCCGGGGTGTGCAAGGCATTGGCACTGGAGTGCAGTGATAGCCTCCCCATAAAAAGGCTACGGCCGGGGTGTGCGAGGCACTGGCACTAGAATTGGTAGTGAGAGCTTCCCCACAAACGGGGCATAGCAATCACCCGAGTGCAGTGATAGCTACCCCACAAAAAGGCTACGGCCGGGGTGTGCGAGGCACTGGCACTGGAGACGGTAGTGGTAGCCTCCCCATAAAAAGGCTACGGCCGGGGTGTGCGGATCACAGCGGACACCTCCTCCGCATTGTTTTGGAGTATAGCGGAATCGCTCCACCGCATATTAAAATAAACATAAGGAAATAGTGGAATGTACTTGTTTTGTTTTATCTATTATACTACTTAGTGTTGTAATCACTAATGCGGAATTGCCTCCGCAGGTGTGCAGATACAAGATTAGGTGATTGACATCCAGAGTATGGAGCAAAATAAATATGAGGACTCCTTTTCTTTTAAATTGAGAAATAAGTGTGGCTGCTGGGAAACGGTCCAAGACTGTGGGATGTTTATGTATGTTATTATTTATAAAAAATGTTTGACATAATTACTTACTTTTGAGTAACAACTAGCCAGTTAGGCCCACAATATCGTGAAAAATGGCGGGTCGTTACAGGTGGTAATCAGAGCCAGGTTTCCCAAAAGCTCACATCTTATGACTCAAGTACCTTGTTGAAGAGTCTAATATTTTATTTTTCTCCAATAGGGTATGTCATTAGGGAATTAGTGGACTCCCTAATAAACCTAAGTAATCATTGAAAAAAAATTAATGAACCATAACGGAATAAATTTTAGATGGCAGGCACCCGAAGGAAGTCGAGCCAAGCTGCGCAGTCAGACACAAACCTTGAGAGTGTGTTAGGCCAAATTTTGACGGCCATACAGGGACTAGCGCAGGCTTCAGAAAATACCACTTCTGTTGTTCAGAACATGGTTCAGAGGTTACCGGGATTGGTAATGGGGAATGGAGCTCCAAATTCGGCTGCGGGTCCTAGTAACGTCCCAAATGGGGATCAGGGGAGCGCCCAAGAGCGGGTAGGAATAGCTGACCCGGGCGAGCAAGGAGAACTTCCAAACCCGGTGCCACCGGTAGTCCAACAAGTGGTACTGCCAAATGGGGATGACAGTGATCGATACACTGTAGAGAAATTCCGGAAGAACGGAGCTGAGGTATTCATTGGAGGGACTGATCCAATGAAGGCAGAGAGCTGGTTGGACATTACTGAAAAAGCATTTAGAGCTCTCTCTGTGCCTCATCGCCATCAAGTGAGGTTGGCGACATGCATGCTTCAGGAGGAAGCATCCTATTGGTGGAAGTCCATGGAGAAGACTGTGTTCTATCAACGGGAGATTTCGTCCATTCCTTGGGCGGAATTTGTAACAGCTTTTAATGGACAATATTTTCCTGAGTCTGTTGTCCAGAAGAAAGCACTGGAATTTGCCACTCTAACTCAGAAGGATGATTCAGTCCGAGAGTATGCCAAAAATTTCTTGCAACTGGAGAGATTTGCATCTGGAAGTCTGGCAACTGCCCGGGCCAGAGCAGACAAATTTTTCTGGGGGTTAAAGCCAGAATTGAGGAGTAGGGTAGCTACGGCGCCAAGAGGCACTATAACCGAAGTGATTGAAGCAGCCACTACTCATGAGTTGGTGTACGACTATGTCCGTGCACAGAAACAAGGGAAGGCTACTATGCAACATAAGAACGCCAACCAGGGTAGTAGCAAAAACAGGTCTGAAGAACACCAGCAGCAGAACTATCAACGGAATGTCGATGGGAACCGCAAAAGGAAGTTTCAGGAGATTCCGTATCGACTATGTAAAAATTGCAACAAGATGCATTCAGGGTTATGCAGGGAGCCCCGTAGGTGCTACAATTGTGGAAGGACGGGACACTTGCAAAACGAGTGTCGTCAGCCCCTGAAGCAACAACAGGAGCAACCTGAAAAGGAGAAGACACCAGCTCCTAATCGCTACCCAGCACCTGCAAAACAAGTGGACAAAGGGAAGGCGAAACTCTTTGCAGTCGAAGTCGAGGACGCTGAGAATGAGGACCACACAGTTCGAGGTAAAATCCTGATTCAAAGTGTTAGTGTGGATGTTTTATTTGACTCAGGGTGTACGCATTCGTTCCTATCATCCCGATTAGTTAAGAGTTTAGGACTCCAAACGTCTACATTACCTAAGACTTATAGGGTCACCACCGCAACGGGAGAAGGGGAGGTCACAACGTTAGGAGTGACTAACCTATCCTTGGATATACAAGGGAAACCCTATGTGTGGAATTTCATTGTCTATGGGATAATAGGATTTGATGTACTGTTGGGAATGGACTGGTTGTCTGCACACCAGGCTTTTCTCGACTGTAAAGGGAGGAGAGTATTGACTAAACCTTGTAATTGTGAGATGGGGGTCATTTTCCAAGGGTCATGGAATGATCCATCCTCTTGTATTGTGTCGGTTAGTGAGGCAACTGAGTGGTTTGGTGAGGGTTGTAAAGCTTTTTCGGCAACTCTAGAGGAGCCTGAGTCCAAACCCAAAGAGTTGTCAATGATTCCGGTGGTAGCAGAATTTCCGGACGTATTTCCAGGTGAACTTCCAGGGTTACCTCCTAAGCGGGCAGTGGAGTTTGTCATTGACCTAGCACCGGGAGTATCACCAATTTCTAAAGCACCATACCGCATGGCTCCAGCGGAACTCAAGGAGTTAAAGAGTCAATTAGAAGAGCTGTTGCAGGCAGGCTTCATACGACCAAGTACTTCACCCTGGGGAGCCCCTGTTCTTTTTGTAAAGAAGAAGGATGGCTCACTTCGATTGTGTATTGACTATCGTCAGCTCAATCAAATGACAGTCAAGAATCGGTACCCCTTACCGAGGATTGATGATTTATTTGATCAGTTGAAAACAGCCGGAATATTCTCAAAAATAGACTTGCGGTCCGGATATCATCAACTACGGGTGAAGGAATCTGACATACAGAAAACGGCTTTCCGAACTCGCTATGGACATTATGAGTTTCTGGTTATGCCTTTTGGTCTGACAAATGCACCAGCGGCCTTTATGTCACTTATGAACACAGTGTTCCACGAATACTTGGATAAGTTTATTATTGTGTTTGTGGACGACATTCTGGTCTATTCAAATAATGAGGAGGACCATGGGAAACACTTGTCCATTGCTCTTCAAGTATTGAGAGAGAATCAACTGTTCGCCAAATTATCAAAGTGTGACTTCTGGTTGAAGGAGGTGAATTTCCTCGGACATGTTGTCTCAAAGGCGGGAGTTGCAGTGGATCCGTCAAAAGTGAAAGCAGTCATTGATTGGCCACAACCTAAGTCAGTCACTGATATCAGAAGCTTCCTCGGTTTGGCGGGTTACTATAGGAAATTCATTAAAGACTTTTCCTTAGTAGCATCGCCGATGACCAAACTTACAAGGAAGGGGTTAGGTTTGAATGGAGTAGTAAGTGTGAGGAGAGTTTCCAGTCTCTAAAGAAGAGTCTAACAACTGCACCAGTCTTGACCCTGCCAAATGGTAATGAAGGATTCGTAGTCTTCAGTGATGCGTCTCGGTTGGGTTTAGGATGCGTCCTTATGCAAGATGGTAAGGTGGTGGCTTACGCATCTCGCCAATTGAAGATTCACGAGCAAAATTATGCGACCCATGACTTGGAACTGGCAGCAGTAGTTTTTGCCCTAAAGATTTGGAGGCACTACTTGTATGGGGCCCAGTTCGAAGTTTTCACCGACCATCAAAGTTTGAAGTATATCTTCACCCAGAATGACCTTAACCTTCGACAGAGACGGTGGATAGAATACTTGAAGGACTATGATTTCCAAATTTTATACCACCCGGGAAAAGCGAACGTTGTGGCCGACGCGTTGAGTCGGAAGGGCAAGATGGACAAGGGTCAACAACTAGCTAGACTTTGGGCTATGTCAGCTGAGGTGGTAGCTATTAACCCGGTGGAACAAATGACAGGAATACTGGCGAACCTGGTTATCTCCAATGAATTGGTGGACCGAGTTAAGCTAACACAAATGGAAGATGAGAAGCTGAATGAAATGTTGGACAAAACTCCCAACATTGTAGCAGATTCCAACAGTGTAATCAGATTTAGAGGGAGGTTGTGTGTACCCAACAATGATGCATTAAAACGAGATATTCTGGAAGAAGCTCATCGTTCAAGGTTCTCAATACACCCTGGTGTTACAAAGATGTACCAGGACTTGAAACGAACCTACTGGTGGGTTGGAATGAAGAGGGATGTGGTGGATTTTGTTTCCAAGTGTCAGACGTGCCAATTGATCAAAGCCCAACATCAACTACCCGGTGGATTATTACAACCTTTAGAGATACCTACCTGGAAATGGGAGCGTGTCACATGTGATTTTATTACTAAACTCCCAAGGACTTTGAAGAGACATGACTCTATATGGGTAGTTGTGGACCGTTTGACTAAGGCAGCTCATTTTATCCCCACAAAATCAACAAGGACTGCGGAATACTTAGCAGAACTGTACATAAATAACATTGTCAGGCTGCATGGAATTCCGAAGGAGATAGTCTCTGACAGAGATCCCCTATTCACGTCACATTTTTGGGAAGTTTTCCAAAAAGCTATGGGGACCCAAATCAAGTTAAGTACAGCATATCACCCCCAAAGTGATGGTCAAAGTGAGAGGACCAATCAAACCTTGGAGGATTTGTTGAGAGCTTGCATCCTCGATTGGGGAGGAGATTGGGAGAAACACTTAGCCTTGGCTGAATTCACCTATAATAACTCTTACCAAGCCAGTATAGGAATGGCACCGTTTGAAGCCTTATACGGTAGGCCTTGTCGATCTCCATCATGCTGGTTGGAATCTACAGAGATGGTTATAGTCGGGCCAGAAATGGTGAGAGAAGCAGCTGAAAAGGTGCAACTCATCCAGCAAAGGCTTAAGGCAGCTCAGGATCGGCAGAAAAGTTATGCTGATACTCGAAGGAAGGACTTAGAATTCCAAGTTGGGGAGTTCGTCTACCTTAAGACCTCACCTAAAAAGGGAGTGATCAGATTTAGAACATCAGGGAAGTTGAAGCCAAGATTCATAGGACCATTTCCAATTTTGGATCGAATCGGAAGTTGTGCATATAGATTAGCATTACCACCAAGCCTTGATGGTGTACACAATGTCTTTCATGTGTCAATGCTAAAGAAATATGTACGAGATGAGAATCACATTATCACAAATTTTGCAGATTTAGAGCTACAATCGGATTTAACCTACGAGGAAAAACCGATTCGAATCTTGGCAAGGGAAACAAAGACACTCCGTAGCAAGGAAATCCCTTTGGTAAAGGTATTATGGAGAAATCAGGGATCAGAAGAAGCGACATGGGAGACTGAACAGGAAATGGCCAGAAAATATCCTAGCCTTTTTGTAGCATAAAATCTGTGTAAATCTGATTTATGCTATGATATTTCGGGGACGAAATAATTCTAAGTTGGGGAGATTGTAAAGACCCGGAAAAAAAAATTTTTAGCTGGTTAAGTATGAATTACCCAGTTAAATTGAAAAGTAATTTCTAATCGGACGATTCTAGTTGAATCAGTCGAGTCGAACACATTAATTAAGTGAACCATACCATTTAAGAGGTTGAGTGAAAAGGTTAAGTGAACCGTGTTAATTACCCAATTACCCGGTTAAAGGAATTATGATGAAAGGGTGCTTCCACAAACCCTAGCCGTCATTTATTCTTTAAAAAGGAGAAGGGGTCGTTGAACCTAGGAAATACCAATGGATGATGGGGTGTGAGAATTTAATGAAGGGGTCGTTGAACCTAGGAAATACCAATGGATGATGGGGTGTGAGAATTTAATGAAGGGGTCATTGAACCTAGGAAATACCAATGGATGATGGGGTATGAGAATTTAATGGAGGGAATGGTTGAAGTGTATATATATGCAGGAGGAGGGAGTATTTCATCCCTCATCTCCGTCCCAGGCGACCTCCCCATTACTGTGTGAGTATTTCATCCCTCATCTCCGTCCCAGGCGACCTCCCCATTACTGTATTAGGGTTCACGGATCACAGTCAGACGTAATCACAAATCAGGTACGTATAATAGGTAGAACATCGTATTTTCCTTGTTGGTAGCCTAGGTCGGCCTGAGCCCAGATTCGACCACCATGCACGAAGTGCAACCGGGGTTAATGAATTGACTCAGTCCGACACTGGGTCGTGTTATGTGTGTGAATCATGTAATGCATCGATATTGTTTTGGAGTAGTGATAGCCGCCCCATAAAAAGGCTACGGCCGGGGTGAGTGAGGCACAGCGATTCCTCCATCGCACTAGAGTGCAGTGATTGCCGCCCCATAAAAAGGCTATGGCCGGGGTGTGTGAGGCACTGGCACTGAGTGCAGTGATAGCCGCCCCATAAAAAGGCTACGGCCGGGGTGTGTGAGGCACTGGCACTAGAGTTGGCAGTGAGAGCTTCCCCACAAACGGGGCATAGCGATCACCTGAGTGCAGTGATAGCCGCTCCACAAAAAGGCTACGGCCGGGGTGTGCAAGGCATTGGCACTGGAGTGCAGTGATAGCCTTCCCATAAAAAGGCTACGGCCGGGGTGTGCGAGGCACTGGCATTAGAATTGGTAGTGAGAGCTTCCCCACAAACGGGGCATAGCAATCACCCGAGTGCAGTGATAGCTACCCCACAAAAAGGCTACGGCCGGGGTGTGCGAGGCACTGGCACTGGAGACGGTAGTGGTAGCCTCCCCATAAAAAGGCTACGGCCGGGGTGTGCGGATCACAGCGGACACCTCCTCCGCATTGTTTTGGAGTATAGCGGAATCGCTCCACCGCATATTAAAATAAACATAAGGAAATAGTGGAATGTACTTGTTTTGTTTTATCTATTATACTACTTAGTGTTGTAATCACTAATGCGGAATTGCCTCCGCAGGTGTGCAGATACAAGATTAGGTGATTGACATCCAGAGTATGGAGCAAAATAAATATGAGGACTCCTTTTCTTTTAAATTGAGAAATAAGTGTGGCTGCTGGGAAACGGTCCAAGACTGTGGGATGTTTATGTATGTTATTATTTATAAAAAATGTTTGACATAATTACTTACTTTTGAGTAACAACTAGCCAGTTAGGCCCACAATATCATGAAAAATGGCGGGTCGTTACAGTAATTGGCTAGCGAGTCCAATCCGCCATGTCCAATTTATTAGCTGATGGGTCAATCCATCATGCCCATTACCGGCTGGCGAGTCCAATCCGCCATGTCTGTTATTGGCTGGTGGGTCCAATGCACCATGTCCTTAATTGGCTGGTGAGTCCAATCCGCCATCTCCAATTTATTGGCTGATCGGTCAGTCCATCATGTCCATTACCGGCTGGCGAGTCCAATCCACCATGTCCGTTATCGGCTGGTGGGTCCAATCCACCATGTCCGTTATCGGCTGGTGGGTCCAATCCACCATGTCCGTAATTGGCTGGCGAGTCCAATCCGCCATGTCCAATTTATTTGCTGATGGGTCAGTCCATCGTGTCCATTATTTAATTATGAAGGCCATAGCCCATGTCAGACTAAGTTAATTCCTTGATCCCGGTTGCACTCAATGCATGGTGGTCGAATCTTGGCTGAGGCTGTGACCAATGATCTTAATTTGAACAAGGACATAAAATTATACATAAGTATAATTTTATTTGAGTAGAAATGCATGCAATTAAATGACCAATATATATATATATATATATTGTGAGATCCCTCAACTTAGTCCCACATCTAATACCTACTAGGAGAAGATCCTGTTTATAAGTGGGAATGGACTATAGATCTTTAACTTCCGGGGTACCCATTTTAAAGAAATGACTTAGCCCATTACGTTGCACTTTGGGCTGGGTCGTTACAAATGGTATCAGAGCCATGTTGGTTCCGTGTTAGATGGTGGGATGGACTAGGGACGTTAGCTAGGCTGCTGGTCACGGGCCAAAAAAGGTCGTGGGCTGGGGTTAGCAACGGGCCAAGATAGAAACGTTGGCTAGGCTGCCGGTCACGGGCCAGAAAGGACGTGGGCTGGGGCTAGCAACGGGCCAAGAATAGGCATTTCGGGGACGAAATTTCCTAAGGTGGGTGGATTGTGAGATCCTTCAACTTAGTCCCACATCTAATACCTATTAGGAGAAGATCCTGTTTATAAGTGGGAATGGACTATAGATCTTTAACTTCCGGGGTACCCATTTTAAAGAAATGACTTAGCCCATTACGTTGCACTTTGGGCTGGGTCGTTACTATATATATATCACTATTAAATTTCAACAATATTAAAATTTCACTATTCATGTGACATAATCATTTAAATCCTACTTTACATTAATAATCTAGATCATAATTAACACCAAACAAATAATAAAATAATTTTAAACTTATACCCAAATATTTAATTACTATTATTAGTTATGTTCCTTCGGTTATAATTTTTTTAATCGCTACTATTACTTACAACAATTTAATTAATTAAGTTGTTCAATTAAATTATTTAAAATAATTTGTATTATTTTAATTCATAAATATTATTAATACAATTATTTTAAATTATTTGACAATATAAAGTTTTGAACTTTATTTATTTCCATTATATTATTTAGGTACGACCCGAGTGATTGGACTATAGTTTAATAACCTATTTTCTACATTACTGACTCGTTATTAAAATAATTACTTTATTTACCTAGTATTAAATTTAATATGGTAAAGGAAACATCTTTATTTATTAATCATTTATAACCGTCTGATTTAATTTAATCGCTTTTATCACGCCAATTAATTATCGACGGTTTCTCATTACTGTATTTTTTTATTATTTATGTCCATGTCGACTTCATCCAATAATTTTCAACTTATACCCACCTCACTTCTTCTTCTTCTTCCCCGGTGAGCTCTGTTCTCGACTCCAGGCGCGCTTCAGCCGCCGCGTCGCTGCCTCAATTTGGTGGTCGCCTTGTTACCCTCGACCACCTATCTACCTTCCTCAGCCCTATTGGAACCCGTCGCCACCTAGGACGCCGGATATCTTCACCCATCGCCGTCGCCCCTGTTGTCACCGCCGTCCCCTGTTTTTGTCTATTCACCACCCTAGGCCAGCATCCACAGCCATGAGATCAACCCTATACTGATCGACGAAGAGAGTTGGATCATCTTCTGACGTCAGAACGGTCGTTGCCGCTGATTTCCGACGGGGCTTGCCCGTGCTTGCCCATCTCGCCGAATAGGGGAAACTCGTCGGCAATTTCTCCCGTCTGAAATTATATTTGTTCTCTTATTGATTTTAAAATTTTAAACCTCACGATTATAAAACTTATTATCAAATTAAAACATTTATGAAAGAAAATTAAAAAGAGGGAGATAGGAATACCTAAGCAAGGGAGAAGACATGCCGGCAATGAAGAGGAGAAGAGAATGCGAATGAAGGCTAGGGTGGACGACGTCCTTTATAAATAAAATGATGGCTAGGGTAGTCCTGATCTTTTCCTCGTCATATCAAGACCTATGTCGGGCAAAAGGAAGTCAAAACTTCTGCCCATAGGTCATAAACTAGTGGAAGAGGAGGATGCGGTGAAGTGCTAATCAAACTGTCAATCCACCGCACTACTCATCCTCATTCATCACTATCTCCTAGAAGTGGCTCATCTCATGTGCCAACTAACTTGCTAAATCTCTATACTTCAAGCTCCTTATTATTACCCCTTTTTCTTTTTAACTCATTCCTATCATGTACACCATGTCCCATGGAAACATGACTAATGTGGTGACATAATACAAGACACTAACATCTGGTCAATCATCTAATTCACTTATGCGATGGACAGAATTAGTGGGTCTCTAAGCCCATCATGACAAGCCTGTCAAATTCCTGCTGACATCTACTGACATCCGAATCTGGTATAAGATGAGAACCTTATACCCTTTCTACCTCTACTAGCACTACACATACCTTGCTCACATCTAACTTACCAACAGTCTGATATCATCCCATAGAAATGACCTGTCAACTCAACTAAGGTCAGTTCCACATAATTCTGATCTAGTCCTGAATACACTGTTATCCAACAACTTGTGAAGAAAATCTGCATGTAAAGAAAATATACGAAAACATACCTGCCAGCTGGACTCGGAGCAGTCTTTGCACACACATCACCTATAAAGTATCATACATCTTAATCGGCCGAAAGTGGCTCTGATACCAATGTTGTAACACCCCAAATCCGGTTCACACTCGTGAACCGAACCGGCATGTTATCAGCCCGGTTAGGTTGGCTAACCCGAACCTAACTCATACGAATCCAATCTCGGCGTCTTAAGATGTAGATACGACTTGTCATGCATGGATAAATTCATAAAACCCTAACATGATACTACATGGATGACATGCAACCTGAACTTCACACCAACACAATTACAATCAAAATTAGTAAAAATTATAAAATAAAAGGGACAGAATTTCTCCTAAAAATGCAATTAGGGGCCACCCTGTCAAAAACGTATATTCAAACATATATACGTATAGCAACGATAGCATTCACACATACTTCTAATCTATTATATTCATCATTCTCTGAACTTTGGGTCCTAACCCATCACACTTTTGCTGCGCTACTCTGATCATTTCACATTCTATCATGTCTCATGCATTTGAACATGTCATTTACAATATAATAACATAATAACACAAAATTAAACATTCAGAAATCTAACATGTGTGTGTACAAGACCTCATTGCTCCTCCGTCCAAGCTGGCTCCTCCAACTTGTGATTATTACCTACATATAGTATAAAAACACGTCAGTAACAAGTGTTACTGGTCCGGAAAATAAAATAACTATAACAAGCTGGCTATGAGAGCAAACTCTCATATGAAAGAAAACATCATATTCCACGTGAACACTCTGAAGGGCACTATTGAGGAGCCACTGGGCTGCAGACCCGGTAGCATCCCGAACTTACTGCTGCTGGTACTGTGCTACTCTCAGCACTTCTTTTTCAGTACTTCTCGTGAAACTTTATCCTAAGCCCTCTCCTTACCTCCATATTTCTCCTGGCCTTGAGCACGAAGGCTGAGTACTCTCAGGCAGTCGCCTTTAGTACCCTTTGAACCACAAGTCCGGACATGTGCTGTACTAAACAGTACCCGTAAACCTCCACGTTCCCCGGGTGTGAGGAACTCAAACACGGAGTTGTCAGGATCCCTCGGGAATGGAACAGTCCGCTGTCACGGTATCCTCTGCATGGTACGTGCAGTTGATTTCTCCATCTCTCGTCTCACTGAAAATGCGAAAACTACATATATATATATATAGGGCTGGGTAGGGATTTATATAATAGGCCCGAAGGCAACTTGTGGTGGATCTTGGTTTCGAAATCATCCTCGAGGGATCTCATCCTCGAGGGGTTATTAATCCGGAAAATGTTCGGTTAAATGGCCCGAGTTAAGTGGGATCCGATAAAACGCCACTTAACCCGTCCTGCAGGCAATAAATTAAACATACAATAGAAAGAGTAAATCAGAGACGAGTCCTAAACGGACCTGGTAGAAGCTCCAAGCATGTCATCGCGCCTAGGCGGCGAGCTCCTACTCTGTACCTACACATCAAAACTAAATACTAACGCCCACTAACTATATGATGCATCGAAATCAATGAATCACACACAATGCAACCACGAGATCATCCATCTAAATAACAATCAGATAATTATAAGAGTAAATAATCCTAACTCAAACTATTCATACCATATTTTATTATGTTCTTCTAAGTTGCATCGTACTAGATTAACATGCTCATACACAATTCATCTCATTAGATCACTTACTTCATTAACTAATAATCTCATCATGCACATCTTTACTTTATTCATGGTCAAGACATTAATCATGATAATTAATCAACCCTAGCATGCTATGTTAACAATTATCATCAATTTTAAATAAATCAATCGGAGGTAATTATACCTCACATCGTCGGCAATCGGCGACGGCTAAGGTTCCGTCGCGAGTCTCGGAGCTCAAATTTGGCGCTCTTCAGCGTCCAAAGCTCGCTCAGGCTCCACTGGGTGAGCCCCGCGGAAGATCCGGCGAATTCCGACGAATCCCAGAAATTCCGATTTTTCCGACGGTTTTCCGGCGACTTCCGGTGGTTTTCCGGCGACAATCGCCGGCGGCGTCTAATGGTCGGAAAGGGGTCGTGTTGGGTACCCTCGGAACCGGCTCGGCGACCCCGACTCATCTACGAGGTCGACGCGGCCAACAGAGGTGGCGGTTCGCCGGAAAACGACTAAAACAGGGCCGCGGCGTTGGGTCGCTAAATCCGGCCGGCCAAGGCGGCGATGCCCCCTGTCCGGTCGGGGAAGGTCACTGGAAGGCTGAGGGTGCTGAGGCGAGTGACTAATCGCGGCGGCGCTGGTTGCTGGCGACGGAATCGGTGACGGAAGTGCAACGCGGGCGCGGCGTCGCGGCGTGGCTTCCTCGCGTCGCGGCGGTCCGACGGGGGCTGGACCTGGTCGGGGCAGCATGGCAACGGCGTCACCGAGCTGGGCGGCGTCGATCGACGGACGGGTGGCGCCGACAGCGGTGGCGGTGGCGCGCGAACAGGGGCGACGCGGCACGAGGGTTTGGGCGTGGGGGAGAAAAGGTCGGGGGTGTGTGTACTGGCAAACTCGTAAATATTACTTGACTCGTCTCCGGCTCGAGTCAAGTATAATAACTAAGTCGTATTAAATCTTAAAAAAATTCATAAAAATTGGGAAAAATCCCGTAAAATCAAACAACACCACAACATTATAATGATATGCTCTATGACTAACAACCCACCCAGACTGCCCGAACGCATCCTAACGCGGTAACGGCCTAATACTAATTCTACGATCCACTATATGTAAAAATAATAAAAAAATGACTGGCATACTCTCATATATCTGATAACTCATTCTGTTCTGCTGTGTTCATGACGTTATCATCATATACTTGGGTATGCATGACCCTCATAGCTCATACACGCGACTAGCATCGGCTCGGTACACGTGTCCTGAAACTGACTCAACTCGAAAAAAATAACGGTCGACCCGACCGGTTCTGAATATAAAACCCTAACTCGAATCGTGGGTTTTACAACCTTCCCTCCTTATAAAAATTTCATCCTCGAAATTTTAACTCAAGGAGGTTCTGCTAAAACTAGTTCCTGGAAGCTAGGATACATATCAGTCGTATCCTCTACTCTTCGATAGCCATATACATCCTCACTGACTGTAGTGGTGCCGACGTGGCGAGTCATGCTAGTGATGCTGACCTTCTCAAACATTCTGGATTCTATACTTCCTGTGTCTGTTCTGACATTACCATCATCATGCTCTTCTATTCTGATCCCTACTACTAACTCGGCGGAAAAACCTAGATCACCCCTAAGGGTCTACTGGGTTGGTCAAGCAAATACTCTAGAGTATCGCAAGGTTCTAATCTGGGCTATGTCTGGAAAACTACACCGAGGGTAAGACCTACCTGCTAACATCTACCCATGTCCCTCTAATCCTCATCTATGAATCATTACCTACATGTACTCACAGGAACTCTACTCTAGGTCCTACAGTCACCTCAAGGCCTGCTATGATTCTCCTGCTAAGTACAGTGGATACCCTAATGAGCTGCACGGCTCACTGTCGCCAGTCTAGGTCCAACTCTCAGGTGTCCCTATACAAGGAACTGGATCGCTCACTTGGTCCTAGTTGACTCGGTCCTAAGTCATGAATGTCACTCTGTTCTATAAGAGAACAAGGATAGCTGCTATTCTCTACTGCATACTATGGCTCAGGTGGCTATCTATACAACTACTAACTACTGCAGAAAAGAGGTGAGAACACCTGTACCTACAAATGAATACCTCAGCTCCGTTCCTTCGGAATTTCTCTACAGTCTATCTATCACTGTCATCCCCAACTGAAAGTACCACTTGTCGGACTACCGGTGGCACTGGGTTTGGAAGTTCCCCTCTCTCACCCGGGTCATCTATCCCTACCTGCTCTTGGGCGCTCCCCTGGTCCCCATTTGGGACACTAGTAGGACCCGCAACCGAATTTGGATTTCCATTCCCTGTTACCAATCCTGGTAATCACTGCGCTATGTTCTGAATCACAGAACTGGTATTATCTAAAGCCTACGCAACTCCCTGTATGGTCGTCAAAATTTGGGCTAAAACACTCTCCACGTTCGTGGCCGACTGTGCAGCTTGGCTCGACTTCCTTCGGGTGCCTGCCATCTAAAATTTATTCCGTTATGGTTGATTAATTTTTTTAATTTTTTTAATGCTTACTTTGGTTTGTTAGTGAGTCTACTAATTCCCTAATGACATACCCCATTGGAGAAAGATAAATATTGGACTCTTCAACAAGGTACTTCAGTCATAAGATGTGAGCTTTTTGGAAACCAAGCTCTGATACCTCCTGTAACGACCCGCAATTTTTCACAACATTGTGGGCCTAGCTGGCCAAATGTTACTTACAATTAAGTAAATATATCTAACATTTTTATTTAACAAAAACATATAAAGATCCCACAGTCTTAGACCGTTTCCCAATAGCCACACTTATTTCTCAAATAAATAATAAAAGGAGTCATATTTATTTTGCTCTATGCCCTGGTTGTCAATCACCTAATTTCGCATCTGCACACTTGCAGAGGCAATTCCGCGTTAGTGATTATAACACTAAGTCGTATAATAGATAAAACAAATCAAGTACATTCCACTATTACCTTATGTTTATTTTAATATGCAGTGGAGTGATTCCGTTATACTCCAAAACAGTGCGGAGGAGGTACCCGCTATGATCCGCACACCCCGGCCGTAACCCTTTTGCGGGGAGGCTACCCCTACCGTCTTCAGTGCCAGTGCCTCACACACCCCGACCGTAGCCTTTTTGTAGGGAAGCTATCACTGCACTCCAATGAGATGGAGGAATCACTATGCCTCCCTCACCCGGGCCGTAGCCTTTTTATGGGGCGGCTATCACTACTCTAAAATAATATCGATGCATTACACAATTTACGCACATAATACGACCCTGTATTGGACTGAGTCAATTCTTTGACCCCGGTAGCACTCGGTGCATGGTGGTTAAATCTTTGCTCAGGCCGACCAAGGCTACCAATAAGGAAAATATGATGTTCTACATATTATACGTACCTGACTTGTGATTTCATCTGATTATGGCCCGTGAACCCTAATCTAAATGAGGGCATAAAATTATACATTAGTATAATTTTATTTTGCATGAACCTACATGCAACTTACATGACTAATATACTATAAATTTTAAATGATGTAATTAGTTCATGTTAGTCTTAATTCCTTACTAAATTTTCAGCAATTCTACTGATAATTAATTATTAATTATCCCCATCCAAATCCTCATTATCTAATTGATAATTTAATTATTAACATGTCCATTTACAAAACAACTAAGTAATCGACAAGAACCCCATGCATAAGACGCTGGAGATCTAGCAACTTGGCAAGGCGTCTTCAACAAACCTTGCATGCAAAAATCCTAATGGAAACAAATAAGATGAGGGATGAAATACTCACAGTAATGGGGAGGTCGCCTGGGACGGAGATGAGAGATGAAATACTCCCCTTCCTGCATATATATACACTTCAACCATTCCTTCCATTAAATTCATATACCCCATCGTCCATTGGTATTTCTTAGGTTCAACGAGCCCCTTCATTAAATTCTCACACCCCATCATCCATTCATGAATAGGTATTTTCTAGGTGACCTTAAGTCGAACCATGACCGGTCGACTTGATAACCAACCATATCGGTTCATCTATATTTATTTCATAATATTTAGGTTCGAGTCTTGTAATAATTTTCATGGTTCTTACACATAGTAATATTAAAAGTGCGGCCCCGTGTCGGACTGAGTTAATTCCTTGACCCTGATTGTATTTTCGTGCATGGTGGTCGAATTTGGGCTCACGCAAATCTAGTGAAATAAGTAATTATTAATGTGACATAATTATTTAAGTCCTACTTTACTTTTTAAGTTAATTATCTAAAACATAATTTACACTTAACAAATAATAATGTAATTATTAATTCATAAAAAAGTATTTAATTATTATTATTAGTATATTTTCTTGTGAGATAATAAATTTTTGTACAATAATTAATTAGTTTAGTTACATTACTAATAACCCATTAAAATGATTATTTTTAAAGATTTATTACTAGTTTGTATTATTTTTTAACTCGAGTCGGCATCGAGTCAACCCATATTTACAAAACTACCACCCTTCTTCTTCTTCTTCTTCTTGTCACCATTCCTGTCTTCTCCAAAAACAGGTTCATCCTTGTAACGACCCGCCCAAACCGGATCGGGTGTTACTTAAAAATATAATTGATGTAACGGTAATATTCCAGAGCATGGACTAGAATATAGCAATTATGTCTCGTAACATATAATATGAATCATAACAATAAACCATGTTCTCTAAAATATCAAATAACCGTCTCACTGTTTCGGACCGTTTCCCACAGCCACATTTATAACACAAGAGAATAATAAAGAAGTCCAACTTTATTATCGATTCACCATATCTGGGTTGGTAAAAGAACCACCAACCACGCTTCTATTCTTTAGTCCCAAAGCTGCTCACCTGCGGAGGCAATTCCGCATTAATATTAAACCACTAAGCCGTATAATTAAATGAAACAAGTCAATATAATCCCTATTATGATTTTACTTGTTATTATTACTATTATTACACAAACAAAGAGTAATTATCCCTCAAGGCATTCTAAGATTAGTAATTTGTCTCTCCAGTTATTCTGAGATTAGTAGAAGTGTACTCCCAACTCATTCTGAGATTAGGTGGTCTCCTAATTCATCTTGAGATAAGTCATGGTTCCCCAATTCATCTTGATGTTAAAATCGTCTCCCAGCTCATTCTGAGATTTGGTGTTCTCCAAATTCATCTTGAGATTTATCATGGTCCCCCAATTCATCTTGAGGTCAAAATCATCTCCCAGCTCATCCGAGATTAGGTGGTCTCCAATTCATCTTGACATTTGTCATAGTCTCCCAGTTCATTCTGAGATTAGAACATTGTCTCCCAACCCATTCTAAGATTAAAAGACGTCTCCCAGCTCATCCTAAGATTAGGTGGTCCCCCAATTCATCTTAAGGTTAGTCATCATCCCCCAATTCATCTCGAGGTTAAAAATCGTCTTCCAGCTCATTCTAAAATTGTCATAGTCTCCCAATTCATCTTGAGATTTGTCATAGTCTCCCAGTTCATTCTGAGATTAGAACTTTGTCTGCCAGCTCATTCTGAGATTAAAAGATATCTCCTAGCTCATCCTGAGATTAGGTGGTCCCCCGATTCATCTTGAGGTTAAAAAATCATCTCCCAACTCATTTTGAGATTAATGCCGACAAAGGCTACCAATTTGGCAAAATGCAACATTCTATATTGTTATACCAGTGGGGAAAAATATAACATTTCAAATAATTATACGGATAATATGACATTCCAAATAATTATGCAAGCAATATAACATTTTAAATACTTATACGGACACACATAGTAATTTTAATGGTGCGGCCCCATGTTGGACTGAGTCAATTTTAATGGTGGTCGAATCTGAGCTCAGGCCGACCTGGGCTGCCAACAAGGGAAAATACAACATTTCAGATGATTATGTTGACTATACAACATTTCAAATGATTATACGGACTATACAACTGTGATATCGCTCAACTTAGTCCACATCTAATACCTACTAGGAGAAGATCCTGTTTATAAGTAGGAATTGACTATATATCTTTAACATCCGGGGTACCCATTTTAAAGAAATGACTTAGCCCATTACGTTGCACTTCGGGCTGGGTCGTTACAGGTGGTATCAGAGCACGGTTTCCCGAAAGCTCACATCTTATGACTCAAGTACCTTGTTGAAGAGTCCAATATTTATTTTTCTCCAATAGGGTATGTCATTAGGGAATTAGTGGACTCCCTAATAAACCTAAGTAATCATTGAAAAAAAATTAATGAACCATAACGGAATAAATTTTACATAGCAGGCACCTAAAGGAAGTCGAGCCAAGCTGCGTAGTCAGACACAAACCCTGAGAGTCTGTTAGGCCAAATTTTGACTGCCATACAGGGACTAGCGCAGGCTTCAGAAAATACCAGTTCTGTGGTTCAGAACATGGTGCAGAGGTTACCGGGATTGGTAATAGGGAATGGAGCTCTAAATTCGGCTGTGGGTCCTAGTAACGTCCCAAATGGGGATCAGGGGAGCACCCAAGAGCAGGTAGAAATAGCTGACCTGGGTGAGCGAAGGGAACCTCCAAACCCAGTGCCACCGGTAGTCTGACAAGTGGTACTGCTAGTTGGCGATGAATGTGATCGATACACTGTAGAAAAATTCCGGAAGAACGGAGCTGAGGTATTCATTGGGGGAACTGATCCAATGAAGGCGGAGAGCTGGTTGGACATTATTTAGAAAGCATTTAGAGCTCTCTGTGTGCCTCATCGCTATCAAGTGAGGTTGGCAACATGCATGCTTCAGGAGGAAGCATCCTATTGGTGGAAGTCCATGGAGAAGACTGTGTTCCATCAACGGGAGATTTCGTCCATTCCTGGGGCGGAATTTGTAACAGCTTTCAATCGACAATATTTTCCTGAGTCTGTTGTCCATAAGAAAGCACTGGAATTTGCCACTCTAACTCAGAAGGATGATTCAGTCCGAGAGTATGCCAAAAATTTCTTGCAATTGCAGAGATTTGCATCTGGGTGTCTGGCAACTGCCCGGGCAAGAGCAGACAAATTTTTCTGGGGTTGAAGCCAGAATTGAGGAGTAGGGTAGCTACGGCGCAAAGAGGCACTATAACCGAAGTGATTGAAGCAGCCACTACTCATGAGTTGGTGTAAGACTATGTCCGTGCACAAAAACAGGGGAAGGCTACTATGCAACATAAGAATGCCAACCAGGGTAGTAGCAAAAACAGGTCTAAAGAACACCAGCAGCAGAACTATCAACGGAATGTCGATGGGAACCGAAAATGGAAGTTTCAGGAGATTCCGTATCGACTATGTAAAAATTGCAACAAAATGCATTCAAGGCCATGCAGGAGAAAACCTGAAAAGGAGAAGACACCAGCTCCTAATCGCTACCCAGCACCTGCAAAACCAGTGCACAAAGGGAAGGCGAAACTTTTTCAGTCGAAGTCGAAGACGCAGAGAACGAGGACCACACAGTTCGAGGTAAAATTCTGATTCAAAGTGTTAATGTGGATGTTTTATTTGACTCGGTGTGTACGCATTCGTTCCTATCATCCCGATTAGTTAAGAGTTTAGGACTCCAAACGTCTACATTACCTAAGACTTCACTGCAACGGGAGAAGGGGAGGTCACAACATTAGGAGTGACTAACTTATCCTTGGATAAAGAAGGGAGACCCTATGTGTCGAATTTCATTGTCTATGGGATAATAGGCTTTGATGTACTTTTGGGAATGGACTGGTTGTCTGCACAGCAGGCTTTTCTCGACTCTAAAGGGAGGAGAGTATTGACTAAACCTTGCAATTGTGAGATGGGGGTCCTTTTCCAAGGGTCATGGAATGATCCATCCTCTTGTATTGTGTCGGTTAGTGAGGCAACTGAGTGGTTTGGTGAGGGTTGTAAAGTTTTTTCGGCAACTCTAGAGGAGCCTGAGTCCAAACCCAAAGAGTTGTCTATGATTCCGGTGGTACCAGAATTTCCGGACGTATTTCCAGGTGAACTCTAGGGTTACCTCCTAAGCGGGTAGTGGAGTTTGTCATTGACCTAGCACCGGGGGTATCACCAATTTCTACCGCATGGCTCCAGCGGAACTCAAGGAGTTAAAGAGTCAATTAGAAGAGTTGTTGCAGGCAGGCTTCATACAACCAAGTACTTCACCCTGGGGAGCCCCTGCTCTTTTTGTAAAGAAGAAGGATGGCTCACTTCGATTGTGTATTGACTATCGCCAGCTCAATTAAGTGACAGTCAAGAATCGGTACCCCTTACCGAGGATTTATGATTTATTTGATCAGTTGAAAATAGCTGGAATATTCTCAAAAATAGACTTGCGGTCCGGATATCATCAACTGCGGGTGAAGGAATTTGACATAAAGAAAACTATTTTCCGAACTCGCTATGGACATTATGAGTTTCTGGTTATGCCTTTTGGTCTGACAAATGCACCAACGGCCTTTATGTCACTTATGAACACGGTGTTCCACTAATACATAGATAAGTTTATTATTGTGTTTATGGACGACATTCTGGTCTATTCAAATAATGAGGAGGACCATGGGAAACATTTGTCCATTGCTCTTTAAGTTTTGAGAGAGAATCAACTGTTCGCCAAATTATCAAAGTGTGACTTCTGGCTGAAGGAGGTGAACTTCCTCGGGCATGTTGTCTCAAAGGCGGGAGTCACAGTGGATCCATCAAAAGTGAGAGCAGTTACTGATTGGCCACAACCCAAGTCAGTCACAGATATCCGAAGTTTCCTTGGACTAGCAGGTTACTATCGGAAGATCATTAAAGATTTCTCCTTGGTGGCATCACCAATGACTAAGCTTACACGCAAGGGAGTCCAGTTCGAATAGAGTAAAAAGTGTGAGGAGAGTTTCCAATCTTTGAAGAAGAGTTTAACTATTGCACCAGTTTTGACTATAGCAAATGGCAATGAAGGATTCGTGGTCTTCAGTGATGCATCTCTAGTGGGGTTAGGATGTGTCCTTATGCCAAGATGGTAAGGTGGTGGCTTACGCCTCTCGCCAATTGAAGATTCACGAGCAAAATTATGCGACCCATGACTTGGAACTAGCAGCAGTAGTTTTTGCCCTAAAAATTTGGAGGCATTACTTGTACGGGGTCCAATTTGAAGTTTTCACCGACCATCAAAGTTTGAAGTATATCTTCACCCAGAATGACCTTAACCTTCGACAGAGACGGTGGATAGAATACTTGAAGGACTATGATTTCCAAATTTTATACCACCCGGGAAAAGCGAACGTTGTAGTCGACGTGTAACGACCCGCCATTTTTCATGATAATATTGTGGGCCTAACTGGCTAGGTGTTACTCAAAATTAAAGCAATTATGTCAAACATTATTAGAAATCATAACTTATAATAAAATCCCACAGTCTTGGACCGTTTCGCAGCAGCCACACTTATTCCTCAATTAAATAACAAAAAGGAGTCCTCATATTATTGTGAGATCCCTCAACTTAGTCCCATATCTAATACCTACTGGGAGAAGATCCTGTTTATAAGTGGGAATAGACTATAGATCTTTAACTTTCGGGGTACCCATTTTACAAAAATGACTTAGCCCATTACGTTGCACTTTGGTCTGGGTCGTTACAAATGGTATCAGAGCCGACTTGGTTCCGTGTTAGATGGTGGGCTGGACTAGGAACATTGGCTAGGCTGCCGGTCATGGGCCAGAAAGGTCGTGGGCAGGGGCTAGCAACGGGCTGGACTAGAAACGTTGGCTAGGCTGCCGGTCACGGGATAGAAAGGTTGTGAGCTGGGGCTAGCAACGGGCCAAGAATAGGCATTTCGGGGACGAAATTTCCTAAGGTGGGTGGATTGTGAGATCCCTCAACTTAGTCCCCCATCTAATACCTACTGGGAGAAGATCCTGTTTATAAGTGGGAATAGACTATAGATCTTTAACTTTCGGGGTACCCATTTTAAATAAATGACTTA
>JAURVB010001345.1:0-13576 GCA_033002965.1 Piper betle | reverse complement strand
CAATAAATTGACATAGCGGATTGGACTCGCCAGCCGGTAGTGCACATGATGGACTGACCCATCAGCTAAAAAATTGGACATGGCGTATTGGACTCGCCAGCTAATTATGGACATGGTAGACTGACCCATCATCCACATAGATAGACATGGTGGACTAACCCATCATCCAACTAATGGACATGCGATGGATTGGACTCACCA
This sequence comes from Piper betle, assembly GCA_033002965.1. Taxonomy (NCBI): domain Eukaryota; kingdom Viridiplantae; phylum Streptophyta; class Magnoliopsida; order Piperales; family Piperaceae; genus Piper; species Piper betle. The sequence continues at coordinate 13,375 of JAURVB010001345.1, read as the reverse complement.
GCCGATAACGGACATGGCGGATTGGACTCGCCAGCCAATTACGGACATGGCGGATTGGACCCATCAGCCAATAGATGGACATGGCGGATTGGACTACGACTAGACGGTAATGGACATGTTGGATTGGCCCATTAGCTAATAAATTGGACATGGTGGATTGGACTCGCCTGCCCATAATGGACATGGTGGATTGGACGCACCAGCCGATACTGGACATGGAAGATTGGACTCGCCAGCTGGTAATGGACATGATGGATTGACCCATCAGGTAATAAATTGGACATGGCGGATTGGACTACGCCAGCCAATTACAGAAATGGTGGGTTGGACTCACCAGCCGATAACGGACATGGCGGATTGGACTCGCCAGCCAATTACGGACATGGTGGATTGGACACAACAGCCGATAACAGACATGGCGGATTGGACGCACTAGCTAATTACGGACATGGTGCATTGGACTTACCAGTCAATAACGGATATGGCGGATTGGACTTGCCAAAAGGTAAGGGACATGGTGGACTGACCCATCAGCCAATTAATTTGACATGCCGGATTGGACTCACCAGCCAATTATAGACATGGTGGATTGGACACACCAAGTGATAACGGACATGGAGGATTAGACTCGCCAGCCGGTAATGGACATGATGGACTGACCTATCAGCCAATAAATTGGTCATGGCAGATTGAACTTGCCAGGCAATTACAGACATGGTAGACTCACCCATCAACCAATAGATGGACATGGAGGACTGACCCATCAGTCAACTAACGGACATGATAGGATGACCCATCAGTAAATAAATTTGACATAGCGGATTGGACTCGCCAGCCGGTCGTGCACATGATGGACTGATCCATCACCTAAAAATTGGACATGGGGTATTGGACTCGCCAGCTAATTATGGACATGGTAGACTGACCCATCATCCAATAGATGGACATGGTGGACTAACCCATCATCCAACTAATGGACATGGTGGATTGGACTCACCAGCCGATAACGGACATGGCGGATTGGACTCGCCAACCAATTACGGACATGGCGGATTGGACCCATCACCCAATAGATGGACATGTCGGATTGGACACGCTAGACGGTAAAGGACATGATGGATTGGCCCATTAGCTAATAAATTGGACATGGTGGATTGGACTCGCCTGCCCATAATGGACTTGGTGGATTGGACTCACCAGCCGATAACGGACATGGAAGATTGGACTCGCCAACCAGTAATGGACATGATGGACTGACCCATCAACAATAAAGTCGACATGGCGGATTGGGCTCGCCAGCTAATTACGGACATGGTGGATTGGACTCACCAGCTCATAACGGACATGGCGGATTGGACTCGCTTGCTGGGAATGGACATGATGGATTGACCCATCAGCTAATAAATTATACATGGCAGATTGGACTCGCCAACCAATTACAGAAATGGTGGGTTGGACTCCCCAGCAGATAACGGCATGGCAGATTGGACTCGCCAGCCAATTACGGACATGGTGGATGGGACTCACCAGCCGATAACGGATATGGCGGATTTGACTCGCCAGCAGGTAATGGACATGATGGACTGACCCATCAGATAATAAATTGGACATGGAGGATTGGACTCGCTAGCAAATTACAGAAATGGTGGATTGGACTCACCAGCCGATAACGGACATGGCGGATTGGACTCGTCAACTTGTAATGGACTTGATTGACTGACACATTAGCTAATAAATAGGACATGGCAGATTGGACTCGCCAGCTAATTACGGACATGGTAGACTGACCCATCAGCTAATAGATGGACATGGTGGGCTGACCGATCAGCTAACTAATGGACATGGTGGATTGGACTCACAAGCCGGTAATGGAGTTGATGGACTGACCCATCAACTAATAAATTGGACTTGGCGGATTGGACTCGCCAGCAAATTACGGTCATATTGGATTGGACTCACCAGCTGATAATGGACGTGACGGATTTGACTCGCCAGCCGGTAATGGACATGATGGACTGACCCATCAGCAAATAAATTGGACATGGCGGATTGGACTCGCCATCCAATTACGGACATGGTGGATTGGACTCGCAAGTTGATAACGGACATGATGGATTGGACTCACCAGCCGATAACGGACATGGTAGATTTGACTAGCCAGCTTGTAATGGACATGATGGACTGACCCATCAGCTAATAAATTGGACATGGCGGATTGGACTCGCCAACCAATTACGGACATGGTGGATTGGACTCGCCAACCGATAATGGTCATGGCGGATTGGACACTCCAGCCGGTAATGGACATGATGGACTGACACATGTGCAAATAAATTGGACATGGCGGATTGGACTCGCCAGCTGATAACGATATGATGGACTGACCCATCAGCCAATAAATTGGACATGGCAGATTGAACTCGCCAGGCAATCACAAACATGGTGGACTGACCCATCAACCAACTAATGGACATGGTGGATTGGACTCGCCAGCCAAATACAGACATGGTAAACTGACCCATCAGCAAACTAATGGTCATGATGGGCTGACCCATCAGCAAATAAATTTGACATGGCGGATTGGGCTCGCCAGCCGGTAGTGCACTTGATGGACTGATCCATCAGCTAAAAAATTGGACATAGCGTATTGGACTTGCTATGTAATTATGGACATGGTAGACTGACCCATCATCCAATAGATGGACATGGTGGACTCACCCATCATCCAACTAATGGACATGGTGGATTGGACTCACCAGCCGATAACGGACATGGCGGATTGGACTTGCCAGCCAATTACGGACATAGCAGATTGGACCCATCAGCCAATAGATGGACATGGCGGATTGGACTCGCTAGAGGGTAATGGACATGTTGGATTGGCCCATTAGCTAATAAATTTGACATGGTGGATTGGACTCGCCTGCCCATAATGGACATGGTGGATTGGACTCAGCAGCCGATAACGGACATGGAAGATTGGACACGCCAGCCGGTAATGGACATGATGGACTGACCCATCAACAATAAAGTCGACATGGCGGATTGGACTAGCCAGCAAATTACGGACATGGTGGATTGGACTCACCGGCTGATAACGGACATGGCGGATTGGACTCGATAGCCGGTAATGGACATGTTGGATTGACCCATCAGCTAATAAATTGGGCATGGCGGTTTGGACTCGCCAGCCAATTACAGAAATGGTGGGTTGGACTCACCAGCCGATAACGGACATGGCGGATTGGACTCGCCAACTGTTAATGGACATGATTGACTGCCTCATCAGCTAATAAACAGGACGTGGCAGATTGGACTCGCCAGCTAATTACGGACATGGTAGACTGACCCATCAGCTAATAGATGGACATGGTGGACTGACCTATCAGCTAACTAATGGACATTGTGGATTGGACTCACCAGCCGATAACGGACATGGCGGATTGGACTCGCTAGCCGGTAATGGACATGATGGACTAACCCATCAGCTAATAAATTGGACTTGGCGGATTGGACTCGCCTGCAAATTACAGACATATTGGATTGGACTCACCAGCTGATAATGGACATGACGGATTGGACTCGCCAGCCAGTAAAGGACATGGTGGACTGACCCATCAGCAAATAAATTGGACATGGAGGATTGGACTCGCCATCTAATTACGGACATGGTGGATTGGACTCACCAGCCGATAATGGACATGGTGTGATTGGACTCGCCAGCCGGTAAATAGGCATGATGGACGGACCCATTAGCCAATAAATTGGACATGGCATATTGACTCGCCTGTAAATTACGGATATGGTGGACTGACCCATTAGCCAATAAATGGACATGGTGGACTGACCCATCAGCCAACTAATGGACATGGTGGATTGGACTCACTAGCCGATAACGGACATGGCAGATTGGACCCACCAGCCGATAATGGACATGATGGACTGACCTATCAGCCAATAGATGCACATGGTGGATTGACCCATCAGCCAGCTAATGGATATGATAGTGTAAACCATTAGTTAATAAATGGACATGTTGGAATGGTCATAGTAGCCATTATTATTGATAATGATGAGCTTGGAAGGATAGGTAGGGTCGGGACAGCTGGAGCACTCTATTATTGGACTATTCTTTTCTCGAGATTGTTTGCGTGGCAGTGGGATGTTGGTTCAGTTCATAGGACTTAGATTATTCCGAGCATTTATGCAGTAAATTATTTGTTATGGATTTAATAAAAATCTTGAAAATTAATAGAAAATTAATTTATGAAACATTTAGTTTCTCATAGTAACACTTGGCTCGTGGCTCGAAATGGGCAGGTCGTTACATTCTGAGCCAACAGTAAGTCTACCTGTCATGACAGTTGCCTCCACTAACGCCTCAACTGTGGCTACATACATCCTCACAATCGGTTGCTATTGTGGCTGTTGTGGCTGTTGTTGCTGCTGCTGGGCCAGGGCGGCGAGCACTATTGGTGGTGCCGCATATGTTCGGCCCGTCTGTTGTTTGGCCTGTCCTACCACTGCAACCATCATATCTTTCTGACCCTAGCCCCTTTGCTGCTGTCTCTATGGGTTGTGACCTCTGCCTCTTTGCCCATGACCTTGGCCCTAGTGGCCTCTCTATTGTTGGTGATATGGGGGTGCTGGGAGAGCTAATCGTTGTGTTGGAGCCGGAAGGGCAGGCTGTTGGCGCTAAGCCTTTGGACAAGCCTTAACCCGGTGTCCTGGCTGGCCACAACTAAAACATGATATGTACCAGCTCTACATACAACACCATGATTACGTCCACAGGTCTGACAGGCTGGGTAACCACCTTCCCGAACCTGTCCATCCATCACTCTCATTGCAACTGGAGCATCTGTTTGGTGCCTCTGTTGTGCCACCTGACTAGGTTTGTAGAGTGGGGCATGTTGTTGCCTCTGATCCCTGTGAGATCCCTCAACTTAGTCCCACATCTAATACCTACTGGGAGAAGATCATGTTTATAAGTGGGAATGGACTATAGATCTTTAACTTTTGGGGTACCCATTTTAAAGAAATGACTTAGCCCATTACGTTGCACTTTGGGCTGGGTCGTTACAAATGGTATCAGAGCCGACCTGGTTCCGTGTTAGATGGTAGGCTGGATTAGGAACGTTGGCTAGGCTGCCGGTCACGAGCTAGAAAGGTCGTGGGCTGGGGCTAGCAACGGGCCAAGTATATACATTTCGGGGACGAAATTTCCTCAGGTGGGTGGATTGTGAGATCCCTCAACTTAGTCTCACATTTAATACCTACTGGGAGAAGATCCTGTTTATAAGTGGGAATGGACTATAGATCTTTAACTTTCGGGGTACCCATTTTAAAGAAATGACTTAGCCCATTATGTTGCACTTTGGGCTGGGTCGTTACAAATGGTATCAGAGCCGACCCGGTTCCGTGTTAGATGGTGGGCTGGATTAGGATCTTTGGCTAGGCTGCCGGTCACGGTCCAGAAAGGTCGTGGGCTGGGGCTAGCAATGGGCCAAGTATAGGCATTTTGGAGACGAAATTTCCTTAGGTGGGTGGATTGTGAGATCCCTCAATTTAGTCCCACATCTAATACCTACTGGGAGAAGATCTTGTTTATAAGTGGGAATGGACTATAGATCTTTAACTTTCGGGGTACCCATTTTAAAGAAATGACTTAGCCCATTACGTTGCACTTTGGGTTGGGTCGTTACAAATGGTATCAGAGCCGACCTGGTTCTGTGTTAGATGGTGGGCTGGATTAGGAACGTTGGCTAGGCTGCTGGTCACGGGCCAGAAAGGACGTGGGCTGAGGCTAGCAACTGGCCAAGTATAGGCATTTCGGGGATGAAATTTCCTCAGGTGGGTGGATTGTAAGATCCCTCAACTTAGTCCCACATCTAATACCTATTGGGAGAAGATCCTGTTTATAAGTGGGAATGGACTATAGATCTTTAACTTTTGGGGTATCAATTTTATAAAAAATGACTTAGCCCATTACATTCCACTTTGGGCTGGGTCATTACAAATGGTATCAGAGCTGACCTGGTTCCGTGTTAGATGGTGGGCTAGATTAGAAATCGTTGGCTAGGCTGCCGGTCACGGGCCAGAAAGGTCGTGGGTTGGGGCTAGCAACGGGCCAAGTATAGGCATTTAGGGGACGAAATTTCCTAAGGTGGGTGGATTGTGAGATCCCTCAACTTAGTCCCACATCTAATACCTACTGGGAGAAGATCCTGTTTATAAGTGGGAATGGACTATATATCTTTAACTTTCGGGGTACCTATTTTAAAGAAATGACTTAGCCCATTACGTTGCACTTTGGGCTGGGTCGTTACAATCCTAGTCTCAATGGGGTCGAGTGGCAAAGACCTGTTCTGTCTCACTCGCGGATTGAACCACATCACTGAGGGTAGAAAATGTTCTATCGACTAGGGCTATATTAATTTCATAGTGCAGACCCTCATAAAACCGCTCGATCCTCTATCGCTCAATCTGTTCAAAGGGTGGTGCAAACCTCTCTACTGCTTTGTATCTGGCTTCATATTGTGATACAGTCAAGGGTCCCTACCGAAGGGTCTGAAATTCCCTCTCTTTCCTCCTTCTCACATTCGGGGGAAATACTTCCCATCAAACTCAGCTCTGAATTCTTCCCAGGTAACATCCTGAGGTTGCTTGCCTACAAAAGTGGAGTCCATGACTAAATCCCACCAGATCCTTGCCTCGTCTTAGAGTGCTCTTGTGATAATCCTCACACGTTGTTCCATCGGGCATGCCATGCTCTTAAACACACCAGTCGCTGATGAAATCCATAAGAAAGCTTCTTCTGCATCTGGCTTCCTGGAAAAAGGGTGCCTTCCATTTTTCACAAATTGTCCGTACTGCCAGAATCTACCATATTTTACTTCTACAGATTTGTTTGAGCCCTCGCCTAACTCAAACTATGGTAACGGTGACACTGCCACTACCGGTATACTACCCCTTGCTATATGTCCGCTATTGACCCAAGTGGGTCCACTGCCATGAATATTCACTCCAGTCTGAAGAGGAGCGATCAAGGGGGGTGTAGGGATGGTCCCATGCTGCGACAATGGACGAGGAGGCAGCGGCGGATGGCCCATGGGAAAAGTGGCCTCTCCTCGTACTCCATCATCTCCTAACGGCCTCTTCTCAACTCGGGCTATGGAGAGGGCTAACTGACAGAGCTCTCTCCTGAACTCTTCCTGGCTCTCTTATATATGCCTCTTGAACTCTTCCTGCCTCTCTTGTATCTGCCTCTATGTCTCTACTAATTTGGTAATGATTGCATCTCTCTCAGTCTGGTGACTACGAGAACTATGGTGGCTAGTCGAGGCACGCACGTTGGCTTCTCCTGACGGTGGTTGAGCTCTCGGCCTACTAGATGTTGTCTCGTTGGGCGCACGACTAGGACTAGTACGCCTGGGAGGAGGAGATAGATCCCTAGTCTGAGTTCTACAAGTTGGTCTCACCATGGCAACTGACACTAACTAATCAACCCTGTGCCCACCGTCAATCAACTACGTGGTGAGAAATCTGTAAACTGAAACAAGTAAATCAAGAAAACATACCTGCTGGCTTGACTTGGAGTAGCTTTGCACACACATGACCTGTAATAGTATCTTCCATCTTAATCGATCAAGAGTTGGCTTTGATACCAATCCTGTAACACCCCAATCCGGTTTACTCTCAACGTGGACCGGAATGGTTACAACGGATCAACTACTCGTAACCGATTAATTTGGTTGACCCAAAACCTAACGGCTACGATATAACCCTCTCGACATCTCAAGATGGAGTAGGTCACTAATGCGCAAACAACGTATGAATGAGATGCAAAACCCTAATAGGATACTACATGAATGTCATGATAATAGCCACACACCAAAATAATTAAAATAGCAATGAAATTCATAAAAAATATAGAATAAAATGGAAAGAATCTCCCCTTAAAGTGCAATAAGGGGACGACCTGTTAAAATAGACACAATTAATATATATATATATATATATATGAAAACAATAAATTACATCACAATAGGATTAAAAAACCCCACACCTTTTGTATTTGGCGTCTCGGCCACCTGCAATTCATACTCAGCTCGTTTGGTTCCTTTTCATTTCAACATAGCACATCATTAGAGCTTTTCTCAAAACATTTCCAAGCATTTCTAAAACAAGGCATACGAGCCTCACAAACACATGCATATATACACCAATATATAAATCCACAACATCAGCCAATCACATCACATCTTACGCAAAAGTCGACGCGATGCCAGGTATGTGTGAGCAATGCAAACGCTTGTCCTTCGTCAAAGCCGGCATACTCCATTCATCTTCCTCACCTACATATATAGTAAGAAAATGTCAACAATGGCTATCACTGGTCTGGAAATAACTAATATCAAACTGGAACATGAGAGTAAACTCTCATGGAAAACAAACAATCATATATCTTCCTCAAGAACTCTCATGAGGGCAACTACAGAGGAGCCGTTGAGTAGCTGACTCAACAGCGTCCCGATCTAGCTGGTATTATGCCACTTTTAGCATTTCTTTTCTAATTCCACTTTCGAGTAACCTTTGTCCTAAGCCCTCTCTGAACCTCCATATTACTCCTGGCCTTGAGCACATAGGCCGAGGACTCTCAGGCATGCGCCTTTAACAAGTCTAGACATGCGCTGTACTTAACAGTACCCGTAAAACTCTACGTTCTCCGGGTGTGAGGAACTCAAATGTAAAGTTTTCAAGATCCCTCGGGAATGGAATAGGCCGCTCACTAATCCAGAGCCCGCTTTGACTGGCGCGGCATCCGCTCATGGTACGTGCAAGTCAATTCATCTTCTCTTGTCTCATGGAAAACTCGATAAAACTATTTATAGAGCTGGGTTGGGATTTATTATAATAGGCCCGAAGGCAACTTGAGGTGGATTTTATTTTCAAAAACAAACTCGAAGGATCTCATCCTCGAGGGTTATTAATTCCTAATAAAATAATCGACTAGATGGCCCGTGTAAGGTGGTGTCTAATAAATCATCCACCTGACACTTCCTACAATCAATAAATCAAATCACCGATAGAGTGGAGCAATAGAACCTAAGAAGCATGTCCTAATGGACCTGTCAGAAGCTCCAAGTACAGTCTCGTGACTAGATGGTGAGCTCTTGCAATGAACCTACATGAACATAACTATTTACTAATGCCCATAAATATATGATGCATGCCTATGTAACTAATATATCCACATTTATACATGAATCTAATCAAACATGACAATCATCTCAGCAATCACTCTAAATCTCTAATTGTCAAGCAAGCTAATAATTTTATGATTTTATATGTTACTTATTACGCAGCACTTTTAATTCCAATTTCAAAACATACCTATTCTAATTAGGTGACAATGGTTTGATTAATTTAATTCGTTCAACTTAATACTTGCATGCAAAACCTAAATCATACAAATTCATAAATTAACTAGCTAACAAGCATTTAATTAACTATTCAGTGGTTTACTAACAATTTCATTAGGGAGCATTTACATCACACAACACAATCTACCCTAATCATAACATTTTTATCATAATTCACAATTAATTAAACTAAAATCATGAAGTTAATAAAATTAATTCCCATATGCTACCATAACCACAACATGCATATAATAATACTAAAAAAAGAAGTAAAACCACCTCACGATCAACACAAAAATCGGTGCCGACGGACGAAGGCGAGCCGGCGGATTTCCGGCGAGGCAATCAGAGGTAAGGGGTAGCACCGTCTCGATGAGCTTGACCCAATGGTCGTGACGACAAGGGCAGCCACAACAGTGATGACCACCGGCGGTGGCGTCGAGTTCGGTCGGGGCGGTCAGTCGCTCCTGTAACGACCCGCCATTTTTCATGATATTGTGGGCCTAACTGGCTAGGTGTTACTCAAAAGTAAAGTAATTATGTCAAACATTTTTTTATGAATAATAACATATATAAAGATCCCACAGTCTTGGACCGTTTCCCAGCAACTACACTTATTTCTCAATTAAATAAAAAAAGGAGTCCTCATATTTATTTTGCTCCATACTCTGGATGTCAATCACCTAATCTCGTATCTGCACACCTGTGGAGGCAATTCCGCGTTAGTGATTACAACACTAAGTAGTATAATAGATAAAACAAAACAAGTACATTCCACTATTTCCTTATGTTTATTTTAATATAGCGGTGGAGCGATTCCGCTATACTCCAAAACAATGCAGAGGAGGTATCCGCTGTGATCCGCACACCCCGGCCGTAGCCTTTTTTGTGGGGAGGCTACCACTACCGTCTCCAGTGCCAGTGCCTCGCACACCCCGGCCGTAGCCTTTTTGTGGGGTAGCTATCACTGCACTCAGGTGATTGCTATGCCCCGTTTGTGGGGAAGCTCTCACTACCAATTCTAGTGCCAGTGCCTCGCACACCCCGGCCGTAGCCTTTTATGGGGAGGCTATCACTGCACTCCAGTGCCAATGCCTTGCACACCCCGGCCGTAGCCTTTTGTGGGGCGGCTATCACTGCACTCAGGTGATTGCTATGCCCCGTTTGTGGGGAAGCTCTCACTACCAATTCTAGTGCCAGTGCCTCACACACCCCGGCCGTAGCCTTTTTATAGGGCGGCTATCACTGCACTCCAGTGCCAGTGCCTCACACACCCCGGCCGTAGCCTTTTTATGGGGCGGCTATCACTGCACTCCAGTGCGATGGAGGAATCGTTGTGCCTCACTCACCCCGGCCGTAGCCTTTTTATGGGGTGGCTATCACTACTCCAAAATAATGTCGATGCATTACAAAATTCACGCACATAACACGACCCAGTGTCGGACTGAGTCAATTCATTGACCTCGGTTGCACTCGGTGCATGGTAGTCGAATCTGGGCTCAGGCCGACCTAGGCTACCAACAAGGAAAATACGATGTTCTACCTATTATACGTACCTGATTTGTGATTACGTCTGACTGTGACCCGTGAACCCTAATACAGTAATGGGGAGGTCGCCTGGGACGGAGATGAGGGATGAAATACTCACACAGTAATGGGGAGGTAGCCTGGGACGGAGATGAGGGATGAAATACTCCCTCCTCCTGCATATATATACACTTCAACCATTCCCTCCATTAAATTCTCATACCCCATCATCCATTGGTATTTCCTAGGTTCAACGACCCCTTCATTAAATTCTCACACCCCATCATCCATTGGTATTTCCTAGGTTCAACGACCCCTTCTCCTTTTATAAAGAATAAATGACGGCTAGGGTTTGTGGAAGCACCCTTTCACCATAATTCCTTTAACCGGGTAATTGGGTAATTAACACGGTTCACTTAACCTTTTCACTCAACCTCTTAAATGGTATGGTTCACTTAAATGGTTAAATGGATAATTAATGTGTTCGACTCGACTGATTCAACTAGAATCGTCCGATTAGAAATTACTTTTCAATTTAACCGGGTAATTCATACTTAACCAGCTAATGAATTTTTTTTTCCGGGTCTTTACAATCTCCCCAACTTAGAACTATTTCGTCCCCGAAATATCATAGCATAAATTGGATTTACACGGATTTTATGCTACAAACAGGCTAGGATATTTTCTGGCCATTTCCTGTTCAGTCTCCCATGTCGCTTCTTCTGATCCCTAATTTCTCCATAATACCTTTACCAAAGGGATCTCCTTGCCTTCGAGTATCAGCATAACTTTTCTGCCGATCCTGAGCTGCCTTAAGCCTTTGCTGGATGAGTTGCACCTTTTCAGCTGCTTCTCTCACCATCTCTGGCCCGACTATAACCATCTCTGTAGACTCCAACCAGCATGATGGAGATCGACAAGGCCTACCGTATAAGGCTTCAAATGGTGCCATTCCTATACTGGCTTGGTAAGAGTTATTATAGGTGAATTCAGCCAAGGCTAAGTGTTTCTCCCAATCTCCTCCCCAGTCGAGGATGCAAGCTCTCAACAAATCCTCCAAGGTTTGATTGGTCCTCTCACTTTGACCATCAGTTTGGGGGTGATATGCTGTACTTAACTTGATTTGGGTCCCCATAGCTTTTTGGAAAACTTCCCAAAAATGTGACGTGAATAGGGGATCTCTGTCAGAGACTATCTCCTTCGGAATTCCATGCAACCTGACAATGTTATTTATGTACAGTTCTGCTAAGTATTCCGCAGTCCTTGTTGATTTTGTGGGGATAAAATGAGCTGCCTTAGTCAAACGGTCCACAACTACCCATATAGAGTCATGTCTCTTCAAAGTCCTTGGGAGTTTAGTAATAAAATCACATGTGACACGCTCCCATTTCCAGGTAGGTATCTCTAAAGGTTGTAATAATCCACCGGGTAGTTGATGTTGGGCTTTGATCAATTGGCACGTCTGACACTTGGAAACAAAATCCACCACATCCCTCTTCATTCCAACCCACCAGTAGGTTCGTTTCAAGTCCTGGTACATCTTTGTAACACCAGGGTGTATTGAGAACCTTGAACGATGAGCTTCTTCCAGAATATCTCGTTTTAATGCATCATTGTTGGGTACACACAATCTCCCTCTAAATCTGATTACACTGTTGGAATCTGCTACAATGTTGGGAGTTTTGTCCAACATTTCATTCAGCTTCTCATCTTCCATTTGTGTTAGCTTAACTCGGTCCACCAATTCATTGGAGATAACCAGGTTCGCCAGTATTCCTGTCATTCGTTCCACCGGGTTAATAGCTACCACCTCAGCTGACATAGCCCAAAGTCTAGCTAGTTGTTGACCCTTGTCCATCTTGCCCTTCCGACTCAACGCGTCGGCCACAACGTTCGCTTTTCCCGGGTGGTATAAAATTTGGAAATCATAGTCCTTCAAGTATTCTATCCACCGTCTCTGTCGAAGGTTAAGGTCATTCTGGGTGAAGATATACTTCAAACTTTGATGGTCGGTGAAAACTTCGAACTGGGCCCCATACAAGTAGTGCCTCCAAATCTTTAGGGCAAAACTACTGCTGCCAGTTCCAAGTCATGGGTCGCATAATTTTGCTCGTGAATCTTCAATTGGCGAGATGCGTAAGCCACCACCTTACCATCTTGCATAAGGACGCATCCTAAACCCAACCGAGACGCATCACTGAAGACTACGAATCCTTCATTACCATTTGGCAGGGTCAAGACTGGTGCAGTTGTTAAACTCTTCTTTAGAGACTGGAAACTCTCCTCACACTTACTACTCCATTCAAACCTGACCCCCTTCCTTGTAAGTTTGGTCATCGGCGATGCTACTAAGGAAAAGTCTTTAATGAATTTCCTATAGTAACCTGCCAAACCGAGGAAGCTTCTGATATCAGTGACTAATA
>JAURVB010001343.1:0-10581 GCA_033002965.1 Piper betle | reverse complement strand
CCATTGCTTCGTTCGATTTGTGCTGTTGAACGCAAAGACGGTCCGAAAGGAGGGACGGTGTTTTTGGCTGATCGATTTAGGCCGTTGGATCGAAATCGAACGGCCTGGATACAATGCGCTGCATATACGCTACTAATTAAGGCGGCGTATAGTAGTATTTTCGTAAATAAGTCCAATTTTAATCAAACATCCTGTATATTATTTTATTAATCCAAACATATAATGAATTTGTTAATTGCTTTCAACACATAACGATTTGAAACTGAAATTGTCGAACTCTGAGTTTGATATATTTAGGAGCTAATGGAAAGTACGAGATTATATTTTTCTAAAAAAATGTCATCTTATCTTTTAATGATGAACGACAATCTTAGTTCAAAGCCAATAGAGATGAAAATTAATCTTTAGGATATTTATTGTTTTTATAAAACATTGCTTTTCCAAATTAAACATAGATCAACAAAATCCATAATCTCTCAACAAAAATATAAAAAAAACAAAAATCATGCGGCATTCAGGTTTAGAATCCGAATTCACTGAGGAAGAAGGAGAGTGAGTGAGAGGTAGAGTGGGAGCTTGGGCCCAGGGAAGAAGAAGAAGATGGTGCGAGGAGGAGCTGCTCAAACCCTTTTTGTTAATATATGTAATTGTATTAATAATATGTAACTCATTGTCACACTCGGAATACTAAAGAAATCTTTAAATATCAGTAGAGGCTACTAGTTGTTCCATAGAGGATGAAGGGTCTCAAAGCTTCTTTATAAATTGAGCTTCATTTGCCTCGTTCTTAAAAAGACAAAGAGAGAAAAAAATATAAGAAAGACAAAAGGAGAGAAAAAGAGAGATAAAGATAAAAGAAGAGGGAAGAAGATTACTCACTCAACCTATATTATTGAGATTACAAAATTTCTCACCTTTCTCAATACTCCGTATAAGAGGGTTTTATACGTTAAAATCTCTATTTTGTAGTTTTATTTTATTTTATTTTATTTTATTTATCAGGTATTATTTTCCAAATGATGTATTTGCTGTTGTTGATCTCCAATTTACGAGATTTTTCTTAATAATTGACACTGTCTGCGGGAAGTTTGGGTTTCGTTCAATCGGATATTGATTTGAATAGGAGTTACGGCGGATATTTCTATGATTGGGAAATTAAAAAATTTAATAAAATAAATTATCATGGATGATGCAGATTGTAAAACATTCTCAACACTTCTTCTACATGCTGCCGCTAGTGCTGTCTTGTGTAGCGGATGGGTGAGTGCCGGCCGTGTGGTTGGGGAGACTGGTGATCGGAAGCTGCTGGCCGCGCCGCAGACCAAGACGACCGCCACCTTCGCCACCTCTGGCTCCCGGGGCTTTGCTTTCACCCGTAGCCGTGGAAGGTGCTCTCCTCAGTGAGTTCCCTATTCACCCTTTAGCTACTATATACATGCTAAAATTATCAGAGCTTGGCCTAGCTCATCGTCTCTGTTTCCTTGATTTAATAAATGGGTCGTAGCCATTTTTAGCTTCGTTTTAGATTGGAAAAGTCAGCTTAGATGATCAACCTGCTAACATTTCATTTTTAATAATTGAAGTATTGTTGGTTTAGGAGACACACTGATTTGAAAATGGATGAACTGGTCAATTATATTTACTGCTCTCTGCACATGACTAAAATCGCGCTTACTTTGATTGTCATGCATACTTGTATGTTTCCTTGCTTAAACAAAAGGGTCTTGCCAGATATGTTTTGATTTAGCATACTCATCAGATGAGAAGTAAGAACGAACTACTGCGTTTTTCTAACTGTCTTAGATTTGCAAACTTTGCTTAGATGATTGTGTCAATATTAGACTCGTCGAAGTTGGGAAGTAATGTTGGTTAAGGAGACACACGGATTTGAAGAGAGATCTACATTTAATTCCTCCTCGCCGGTTCCTTAAGCATGACTGATTATCATGCGTACACCTGTGTTTTCATGCCTAAATAAAAGGTCTTCGCTAGTTTATAATTTGTTCTATGTTATGAGTTAGTAAACTCATCAGAGAATAGATACTACCTTCACTTTATGGCTGGTCTTTCCGTTAATACAAAACTAGACTTGCCAAATGCTTGGATGCTAGAAAAAATTGCTGCTTTGAAAACGATAGTAGCTCACTGTTTTTTTGTGGGGTTACAAATCTGGGCATCAAGAAGATTCAATCTTGATTCTACCAGCTTAAACTAGTTGAGTTGCATGTGTGGAACAGATTCTGGAGCAGTAGGAAGGAGGAGTGACCAACCATGGTCCCTCTGACCTCCTCAGTGACCAAG
Organism: Piper betle; assembly: GCA_033002965.1. NCBI lineage: Eukaryota > Viridiplantae > Streptophyta > Magnoliopsida > Piperales > Piperaceae > Piper > Piper betle. The sequence continues at coordinate 8,280 of JAURVB010001343.1, read as the reverse complement.
ATATTTGGCTCCCAGGCCATGGAACGATATAGGCCAGATTTGACATTGATGGAGGCGGCAGAGAGGAGCGTTGACAGCAGTGGTGATGATGCATATGCACGGCTGCTCAAGCAGTCAACGGCAGCACTGCTGAACTCATACTCACGGAGCGGATACCCCTACTCTGCCTGGGAGGTTAAGACCCTCTTCCTTCAAGCTCTTGTTTCAGAGGAGGCTGCCTCCAGTGTGGCTAACAGGTTAGCCACAGCCAACAATTCTTGTAACTGATATTATAATGTCAGATCTTGCGTACATTTGCAGTGTGATTCCTTGTCATCTGTTTTCATTTTTGTAATGAAGATTTAAATTGCTGGGCTGATCCTACTTGGTAATGTGTAAGTTCTTGAGCAGCACATTGTGTGGAACAGTAGTTTGTTAACTGTGGATTTCATCTTCTTCCGGGAGGAATGTTCATGAATGTCTAATGGTGGATTCAATTTGTTGTGGTGGTTTACTGTAGTTAACTTCTTGTGTAATTCATCACAGTTTGCTGTAGCTTTTCATTTAGATCTTGATTTTGTAGTTACTATTGATGACTTACGTTACCTTGTTGTCGGATTTGCTTTAGAATGGTTTGAGCTTCTGATTTGCCTCATGACTTTGCAGCCCCTTCTGATGCTGTACTTTGTAATGACTGATGTTTGAGATGGAAGTGAAGCTTCTATATTGAATTTAATCAGTTTACTAATGATATTCCTTTTGTTTTTTTTGTTGAACCATTCATTTGTGAAAGAAGACAGCTTTGTTATTTCAGTGGTGGGATTTATTGTAGATTGGTTTTAGCTTCTAGTTAAATAATTTTGTAGTCCTACTATGTGGTTATGTAGGTTAGGATGGAAGTGATTAGCTAAAAGAGCGTAAAATCCTTAGATTTTCAGCTCAATCAAAGGCTGGGAAGCTCGTTATAAATCCGGAATTTGCTCTTATACAGAGTCATCTTATCTTGAAATGATAATCACTTCTCCATTTGATATCAATTCCCTCAGACTTCAATATACGAAAAGGTCTGTAAATAATAATTCTTGAATTTGGGATGACGTTCATGTTGTTAGTTAAAATGGCTCCTTCATTTCTACTCTTCATCAAGAAGTGAATGTGTTTCACTCCAAAGACATCTGGAAAGAAGCTGTATATATGTGAACTTCTTGAACGATTCTGGAGCATCTCTTATTTGAAATCAGAAGCTCCTTTTATACTTTCCGACTTTGTTTTGTAAATTATGATGGATGATGATTCATATAATTAATATGATCAAACAACTGTTGAAGAATACTAAATGGGTAAGTGATGGAGGTAATTTTATTGCTGCCATATGAGGGTGAGAAATTAATCCTCTCCCATCTTCACATATATTTTTTCACCTTACGAAAAGCCAACATTGGATGTTAAAGCAAATCATAGATGAAAATTTTCGTCTGTAAATTTTTTCTAGGTAAATTTTTTTGTTTTGATGCGGATTCTTTAATTTCTATAGTAGTTTATATGTTCTATGGTCTTATAATTATGTAAACATTGATTTATTCTGTGTAAATTATGAGACTTAAGTTAATGGGGCATCTCTTCCCATGGCATCTATCTTACAGCCAGCTTGAGACACAATTGCCTTGTTGTCTATTATTGATTGTTTGCTTCCGCGTCTCAGGTGACAAGCCACATCCCACAATGTTCTTAAGAGTATACATCACATTTGTTCACCAAATTAGTTATTTCATTAATACTAGAAAGCTCTTTATTTTATATTTATTTATCTTATGAAAAAATGCAAGCATTAGGAGTTATAGTAGGTATTGCACACCACGTATGTGCGCAAGTAATCACGCAGCGATCAAACACAAAAATTAGTCCAAGAATTACCAAGAATTCTTACCCATACAAATTGGTCGCAAGGTGTTATAATAGATAATATATATTTAAATTCTTTGAACTTCCTAAGTACATAATTTTTAAATGACAAATAATTTTTAAACTATAATTCTAATAATCTCTCACTTACTTTTATACCTATAATAATAATGTAGTTAACTTGGAACTACATAATGTTTACACATTTAGATCAAAAATTTGAAAATATAAAATTATCCTCATAATATGGTGCATCTGCACCATGTCCAACACATCTTATCGGTAAATTATAATTACCTGCCTCATGCATGATAAGGGCCAATTTACAAAAATTCAGAAGTTTGTCATACCTGCCCGTTTAATAAGAGATAATATTATGAGCTTCAAAGCATCCAATAAATATACGGGCCTTTATGTGGGTATTAAATATATGGGCCGTTATATGGGTATGTTTGGGCTTATAAGAATTATAATAATTTTAACAAAAATTAGATTCATATATAATACCCGTCGGGGTAAGATCTAATATATTAGTTGGATGAGTTTATAATTCAAGTTAGTTTAATCATTGTTGATGACTCCATTGGATACTCGTGTAAATGAATTGATATTAACCTAGATTACTATTCATTAATAGTCTATGATACATATTGAACCATCCATATGAATAAATATATAGCCGTGTTCCGTAGATGGGTAAAGAAAATGTATATGATGACTTGTGTCCATTAATTTGTATTTTGGGTTAAGCCATTGTAAATGGTAATAAAGTCAATCCGAATTGTATTGGATGATGGGTTGGCTAGGTTTGTTGGTTAAGTTGTTGGCCACGAGAAAAAGATGTGGGTTAGGTTTAATGGGTCGGTAAAAAGATGAGACCCATTAATTTGCATTTTGGGTCTAGTGATGTTTATGTATATTTAAATGGTTGCTCAAGTCCATCCATTTTAAGAATAAAGTAATGACATGCAAAACTCATTAATTTTAATTGATGATGGGCCATAAAATGTCTACTTTATCTACTTATTTATAGTTTGATTTGTTAGTTGGCTCTTAATAATATTTTATAGGTTTTGGGCGGCAACTAATGATCTCTAGTCCATTATTGTTTATACCCATGCAATTAAATATTTTGGCATGACATATGAAATATATTGGGCTTTTACTAAAACAAAATTTAATATTTTGGACTATAATTATACTTACATATGAAGTGTTTTATATTAATATTTATTATACACAAAAAGTATTCATAATATTATCAAACGAGTTCTCGGGACTTCTCAGCTTGGTTTGGATCTTGTGAACAAATTCTATTGTGCCTTTAATTATAAGTTGATTAGAATTAGTATTAGAATAACAGGTATATTACCGGTCATATTTTAACTTATATATCTCAATTCTAACATTTAATTAAGTTTCCAACTTACATAAATAAATTTATTTATTTACTTAAACCAAAATGATATATATTAGCATATCCACACATGATATATTTGTATTTATTTATTTTATTTTTATATTAAATAGCCACAATATGTACTTTTAATTGACCACATATACATTATATATACATATACACAATGAAAATATGTAAACCATCATCGACATAATTTAAATGATATGGTACCATTTATACATTAACATTATCTAACATAATTAACATACATATCTCAAATGAAAACACATCATAATTATTTAATATTATAAGAATAATTACTTATTAATAATTAGTCCACATGATCATGAATGTAAAATACAACTACATACATAAATCAAACGCTAATAATAATAATAATTTAATTATCTATATACAATATAAAGTATGTTTTCATCCGTTAACATAAGATAATAAACATATGATCAACCAATATTCAAGTCAATTTGAATTTATTATGAATTAATTAGTATTTAATGACTCATTAAAAACTGAAAAAAAGAACAAACACTACATCACATAGAAAACGAGAGGGAGATGAGAGGTGCATATATACGTGAGAGAAGATGGAAAGACTCTCAACAAAGAAGACACAATACTAGAGGGAGGAAAATGTTAAATAGACGCTCAAAGGGAATCAACCTAAACAAAATATTTTCCCTAAGTTATACATTTAACTTTTCCAAAACTCTCACTTCGTGAACCAAATGTGTTAAAAAACTCACAATAGGATATTTTATTTAACAACAAAGGAATTTTCTTTTATATGGAAAAACATGTGTGAAATTTAAGAAGTTACCGCATTAAACTTTTATAGAGAAACATAATTATATATAACTATACGAAACACTAACCATCAGTGTGATAATGAAAAATTAAAAATTAACTATTGAATTTTTTCAATGCGAATGGTTAAACCTAACAAAAAAATCCTACTAAATAGGAAAATAAAAGATTTTTAAAAATCAAATCACACTCACAACTCTCAATCTTAAAAATCTTCTACGCCCAACACCTTGGGGAGACGAAGTCTTCTCCTTATATTCAACTCTCAACCAAAACTCTACCCTTACACATCATGTCAGCCTAGCCAACGTCCTTGGTTCTTGTCATGATCTCTCTATTCAAACTTCTAAGCACTTGGTCTTATGCTGAAAATATTTCATGTCATTGAAATTTACACTTGGCTATCAAGCTTGTTTTGGCATTTGGTACTCAAAATCAGCGGTGTGTTTAGCTAGATGTTTAGTTTGGCCAGTTATGTTGCCAAAGAAATTAGGTGATAACGACTACAAATTGAGAAATATGTAAGATGTCCATAAATGCTCGATAGAAGGGATTTACGAAATAAAGATATGAAGATGAGAAATATCATCTCAATTATTAACAATACTCAGAAATGGAAACGATGAAGCAAGATCAATCATCAACACACCTTACATGGTACATACTAAGCGTGCAAGCCTAAGCTTGCTCTAGTTACATTGGCGAACGATGGCGCAGCACTTGGTTTTGCTTATGTTACGATTATGTCCCTATAAGCTAACTAACGATTAACGAGATAAATTTTAATTTTATAAATAATTTTTTATAGAATGAGATAAACTCTAATTTTTAAAGTTAGATTTTAACTAAATGAGAAGATATCATTTACTTCTCTTTCGTGCATTTCATTTTCTTTGTATGGGCATGGAATGCGACAATGCAGAAGCCATATCCATGCATGCCTTCATTGTTACCTTGATGGTGAATTCCCTACATCAATCTCGGCCATGACCTTCGGACTCCATCTTTGCCCATGTCGGAGGTATCTCTGCCGTGCTGCCCTTTGCCTTGTTCTTGTCCATTATTTTGCGTAGTAGGTAAAAAGTGGGCAAAATATCTTATCTTTTTGGTGCATGCCTTCCATCTCTCTTCCCTGGCGTCTAAAGAAGAAAAAGAGAGATGATCTTGCTATCTCGTCAGTGTTGGGAATGATGATTTACTTGTTAGGGGTAAAGGGGTGTCGGGCAAAAACATAATAGATACCTTCTTTGGGAAGATAATTTGATACAATATTGTAACTCTGAAGAAGAATTTGGTAACTTGTTGGAGCACCTTGAGATATACTAGTGAATTTTCACCATGGAGTCTCTCAACTTGTGAGCCTCACCTCCATATTGAAACCAAGGGACTTATTTATTGACCTCTAGTTCTTCCACAGTTTTCTCTGTACATTAGTAGACCCTAGCTCTTTTTATTCTAGATTTATCTAATTGTGACAGCCCTTAAATATATCTAATACCGAACTATGCTAGCTTCTTTTTTAATATCCTCCCTTAAGCTTAATTTGCTTTATTTTTTACTATCTTATTTCTCTATCATCCGTGTCCTCTCTTCTGATTTCTTATTCAATTATTACTCTTTTTTATCTCGATACTTTCATTTTTTTTCCCTTGAATAGTTTCACCCTTCCAGGTCTTCAGATAAAACCCGCAAGGGGTTGCCCGTTCTTTGTATATAAACCCTTGTGAGGGTTTTGCATAGTTTCACTAATTCTTCTGCTTCTAGGATAAATTTTCTTGTAGGTGCCTCATAAAAGCTTGGATTTTCAATGGAAAAAAAGACCTTGTAAATGTAGGAGAATGATTCTGAACAAAAATTTCTAATAGACAAAAAAAGTACCTCTTTGATTTAATACAAAGGAATTTTTTACTCCCCTAGCCTGGGTAGTACCTAATCCAACTATTCTTTGTATTATCTATTTCTTAATAAATGGCGAAGAGAATGTCTTGAACGTATTTTTTGACCCGTCATATTCTCCAACATGCTTCTGTTTATCCCTTATCTATTAATAGATGTTGAAGAGAGCTATATCCCTTATCTATTAATAGATGTTGAAGAGAGCTATATTATCCGTCTTATCCCAATTTTTATGACTCCCTCTTTATGGGTCTATAAATATTACCGTGTTTTTTGTTTAAGCTTTTTTACACTGTCATATCTTTTAATGTCACTCTCATATTCAACGCAAATCACACCTCACAAGATTGAGTCTGACGTAAGCGATGACAATATCTTATTTTGTAAGATATCGATCTCCTTGGTGGGGAACGAAATCTCCTCCGGTTGCGCGTGTTGCCGTCAAATCACTGCATAAAAAGCCTAAGTACTCCGTACCAAAATAGTACCTATGGAGATGCAGCTCCCAGTGAAACAGCCCTCACCACGCCCACCTCCCCTCCGAGTCTTCATGCCCCTCCGCCGCCGCTGGAGTTTCGGAAGGCCCGGCAGACGTCGCGTCAACTACGACCAGGCGGTGGGCCTTGCCGCCACCGTCATCGCCATTCTCTATGCCGCCAGAAAGATCAGTGGCGGGGAAGGCCTGCCTTGGCCACACTGTGGAGTCTGCCGGTGCATCTTCTTTCTGGGTGTCCTCATCTTCCTCCCTTCCTCCATCTGGTCTCTCATCCTCCCCCGGAATCACGCCCACGTCTGGGGTCGGTTGGCCATCGCTTCGGCCCTACTTATCGCAGCCTCCCTCCTCACTGACTACTTCGCCGACGAGTGGAAGTGGGCGAGCTATCTCATATGGGTCTTGGTCTGTCTCCCCTTGTTCCCTTCTCTTGCACCGTTGATGACATATATATTCATGTGTCTCGGCGTTTTGCCTACTTGTTTTCGTCGTTGGTTGGCCAATATGAGTAGCAGGATGAACATGGGGGTAGAATTAGGACATGGGGAAGGACCAATTGCTGCTCCACCGGCTGCTATCGTCGACCTTGAGCTGGGCTAGCCAGCACTAGTGCATGCTTTGGCCTGCCTACCTACGTGCATGCCATGTATGGTGTTGATTTATGTTGCTGTGTTGTTGTCATTTCGTTATATTTAATAATTAAGACGATACTTTCAATCCTCCACTTCTTTTTTCTTTCTTAATCACTTTCATATTGAGCACATCTACTGTTTTTTTATTTTTCAGTTTTGTATTCATAATTACTCATAATTTCTTTTGTAAACAAGCAGATTGACTGCTCACCCTTGATTTTAATCCGAACCGAAATTTTGAAACGATTAGTTTTGGTTGGTTTGGTTCTATTTTTTTCTGCGCAGGTATTGCGTTAATGCAAGGTTTTCTAATGGGAAATGAAAACCTTGCATTATCTTATGAGGTAAATATGTATTACTTTTTATTTTTCTTCCCATTGTAAAAAATTATTTCGATGAATCTGTTCAGAATCATGCAAAGTCTTTTTTCTCAACTTGTCATGATCAATTCAACCTTCAAAGTACTTGTGCCTATCTTTTTCAACTGATTATAATAGAAGTTCAACATGGGGCATAGATAAGGGCGGTGCACCGTTGACTAGTACGACGTTCATGCCCGACGGGCTAATTTGTCGATAAATTGATTCATCAGAAGATCTAAGGACATACAAAAGAGAGGAAATTGACAAAGGGTATCAAGATCTTGCCTCTTCAAACGAAATCAAGTTATGGAATGAGATCATCTGCTTCTTCAATGCATCATTTAAAAATTGGGACTTGGGACTAAACTCAATAGGCCATGAAACTCTAAACCAATTTAGAGTCATTTAGGTTAAATACCGAATCAAACTTATTTTAAATTTAAGTGTTACTCAAAAGAATTTTAATTGAGTTGAGTTTAGATTAAACCACCTGGTAGGGGACAAATTGTATTTTTGGACGAAAAATTATACCCGTGATTCAACCCAACCCTCCGAGGCCAGGCAACCGAAAATGTAAAACTTTTATTTTCAAATAAACTATTTGACATCTAATTAAACTAAAATTAATCTATTTAAATTTTTATAATTAATTGTATCTCAAGTTATACATATATATATATATAAAATTGCTCTTATGGGCTGCTTTGTTTGGCAGTACATACGTACCATATTTATTCTGGGCCATTGGATCCAGATCCAAAGGCCCAAAATACACACCCAACCTTCACCCCC